>JAHWFP010138750.1:9766-42949 GCA_023313725.1 Lithobius niger
GTTATTCACGTCGTTTTTTTCCACAAGAAAATATTAAGCTGTGTCACAAACAGTAACTTTTTTGTTGTCAGGCGAACAAAGTCTCCAGATCACAAAAGTTTCATCCTTTTCTGTCGTATTGTTATTTATCCTCACATAGCTGAAAACAGCCAAAACATTAGCTATAAAGACACAACGTGTCTAGTGGTCGCCATGCTCATGTATGTTTTATCTGGGTAGGTGTTATCGTTTATCATCTTGGTGGGTGACACACTAGCGTGTTTCTTGATACAATCCAGACCAAATTAACTTAAAGTAAAATTGTTTTAAAGTAAAAAAAAAAAACGTACAATACGCCGTTTAATACGAT
Organism: Lithobius niger; assembly: GCA_023313725.1. Classification (NCBI taxonomy): domain Eukaryota; kingdom Metazoa; phylum Arthropoda; class Chilopoda; order Lithobiomorpha; family Lithobiidae; genus Lithobius; species Lithobius niger. Next base: position 10,116 of record JAHWFP010138750.1, read on the forward strand.
TTTGAAAGAGTCATACAATTGAAAGGTTTTAACAAAAACTAGCGGAGTCTCTCGCTTCGCTCGCTTATTCCGCGTCGTCTCGCTATGCTCGAGGAGCTTTCATGCTGCAAATCTTACGCTGCTGACAGACATTCCACACGTAAAACGATCATGCAAATGATCACAGTGCAGCGCGCATTGTTCGTAAGGCTTCAGTTCACAACAAATTAACTGAACAAAAAGCGGATTCGCCATTTTAAATCCATTTCCTTTCCGCCGTGCGCCTAAACTGCCAATGAGCCAGGAGGCGAGACACGCGATTTCTCCCCCACCTGGCCTTGGCTTGAAAAAACCTTGTTCATCCCTACTACATGGGCGTTTCAATGCTGTAGCACGCGAGTTGCTGGATGCTTGATTCACATATATAACATGCTTGGTAATTTTATCAAGGATACTCCGTCGAGCTCTACGGGTCTCCTTTATACCGCTCTTGGTACAGATTCTTGGTACAATTTTTGGTACAGAATTTCTTTGTTCAAATAATTGCGCTGCGGTAGATGCACAGTTAAAGCTATGCCGGAGTCGAATACCAGGAACCACACGTTGCTTTTATTTTTTGTTAGTACCACACTTACAATGGGTTTTCTTGTTTCATATATTTTAAGAATTTGCACTTAGAAGCCATTTCCTTCCCCGCTACGTGTGATGCTTTGAAACAGGAACCACATGTCGCCCATAATTTTTGACAAATATAAAATAGCCAAATAGCAACTCATTTTGCTCTCTGGGTCTCACCCACCTCACACTTTACATGGGTTTTCTAGTTTCACTATTTTAGCACAATTTTCTCTGGATTATTGCTAAGGAGTGAACTATGTATTGGGTTAACGTATACACTACAGGTCGAATGTTAATACATTACAAACATGACGTACTTTAAATTACTACGGTTATTTCTGGGGGAAGAGGGACAATATTATTTTTTAAATTCACATATATTGTGCTGCATAAGCTATACAGTACAAGTGACGACAGACAACACCACACACCACTCAGTTGTAATTTGTGTTAGTACGAGATTTTACATTGGTTTTCATGTTTCATGTAATTTAAGAAATGTTTGAGCTGTTTGGCTGTTTGTTTGACCTACGCAAAGCTTAACTTATACCCAAAGCTACTGGTAAAGTAATAAATATGAGGAGAGAACCAGCTGTTGGTTTAATGTTTACACTACTGGTCGATTCTGACTGTCTGGAATGTTTCAAATGCAGAGGTAAAATATTCTTAATACCTTTTTCGGTTGTTAATGTATTTGCTTTACGTAATTTAGTATTTTTAGTATTTAATCTTTTTCGTATCTTTGCGTAATGTGATTTAATTTAAATGCTAAACAGGTTTTCTGTCGTATCGGATTTTAAACAGCCATAAACCAACTCCAACAGCTTTCCCACCCGTGAACTGCACGTGCGTCATTCTTGAATGAGGGCTATTCAGATGCTGCCACTCACAACAACCGTTGCCCTCAATACATTGTTGCCGCACGTTCCTGAAACGTTCGAAGCTTTCACGAAAAAAATCTGTTAACAATCAGTGACGTCACATATTGTTGCGGTATTGCTGCTGATTGCTGCGTGATTGTTGCGGAGGCTAGATTTTCGTTAATTTGGGACATTTAGGACCATTCTCGTTTCTTAAAAATACGCCTACGCTAAAAACGGTTTAATTTCCTGTCTTTCGACACATTGCTCACATTTTTAGCCTCCTACTTCCAGAGGAGAAGAGGTACATATATACATATATATATATATATATATATATATATATATATATATATATACATATGACCTTTCATGTAATCGTTGGCCATGTCATGTGTTGTGGGATTAAGTTAATGTTTCACATTACGACTTCAAACCGCCAAAAAATTTATGATTTAGGTTTGACTTCGGTCTCCCATGTTAAAGCCGAAATTTCGATGCTTAATTTCGCTGCCATCTTTCAATATTTTCTACTGAAATTTGGTATATGAGCTTTGTGGGACTTGCCCAACACGTGTCCCAACTTTTATTAATTCCGAGTTATCATAGCGGAGATCTGGACTTGAGCTGGAATCGTGAATTTCATTTTTGGCCTTTTGTTCTGCTACGCTCTCTACAGATCAAACTATTTGTCCTATAAAGCTGGTTCTTAGCTCATTTACAGGTAATGCTCTGTAGATGTCCTCTTTGCGTGGTCAAGTGGTTCAGGGGTTGTGGAGCTCTATACGACCAGATTGATTGTTTTACATTGTTTTAAACATTGTTATTATGCAACAATGCCAATTAGCCAACGCCAGCTTCAAGACGTAGACTGACGAGAAAAGCATTTGTTTCTATAGTAGCAATTAGTTAGCGCAAACCGTAATTGATAAAGATACAAAACATTAAAACAAGCTAATAAACGGCATGATAAGCCAAAGTCGCACAAATTAGAAAACAAAAACGAGCTCGTTTGATGCTTAAGGTAAGGTTTAACTGAAGTCAAAACAGCAAAGAGGCACAAATAAACTTTCCTGTAAGGTTCAAGATTTTGCAGTGTTGCTGTGCTGTTTAGTCCACGTAAAACCTACCTATACAACCATTACACACGTAAATACAATTAAAGCCAGAGTTCAAATTTAAAAATTTTAATGACCAAATAAACGAAGAATAATCTAAGGCTCGATAGGCTCTACTTTCTTGGCTGAATTTGCTCAGTGCTTTTCAGTCACATCGTCAACTTCCCATTCATCACCTTTTTGATGATACATATATAATTTTTCAAGATTTTCAAGTACTTTTCCAGGCATGGAATTTCATTATTACTTTTAAGGACATTTTCTGGATTTCAAGGACTCACACGAATTAACTGTCGAGCTGTGCTAAGCACATAAGACGATTAGTTTTTATACAATTTCCGGCGATGTCGCTTAGCTAATCATTAGCGGATCTACCATCTGCAAAAGTAAAAATGGTAAAAACAATTGTATACAGCAGTAAGGTTTCACGTGGAATAAACAGCACAGCAACACTGCAAAATCTTGAACCTTACAGGAAAGTTTATTTGTGCCTCTTTGCTGTTTTGACTTCAGTTAAACCTTACCTTAAGCAAGCTCGTTTTTGTTTTCTAATCAAGTTTGGTTTTAGTCAGATATGATACCAGTTTGGCATTGTTTTGCGGTTCATTGTTTCCGGGTGCATTTTTCTGCCTGTTATGTGAAGAAAAACCTGAAAGGAGTGGGTTAATATTAAATGTAAGGGATGGCTTTATCTTGATTTCGGTATGTGTTTATTTTTCGTTTTTCAGTTAGGATTTTTTAATACAAAGAAAAAAATAAATCATAAGGAGAATAAACTAAGGAAAGGGATTAGTGTATCTTTTGTGATCACAAGCTAAGTCATTATTACTGAATGTTTGCGTCATTTACTTTTAACAAAAGCAATTTTTCGTTTCGTCCTACCACCGTTATGCTCAGCACTTCAGCATTTCTCTTTCTATTTTGTGAGAATATGGTGTTGAAAACTCTGCTTGAAATAGCGTTACGTTACATTCGTAACATTGCAGTTATTTCCTAACTTCCAAACCAATAAAAGACACAATTCCAGTGTAAGCATAAAGATGTTTAGTAATTTCTGTCTTCAGCCTTTCTGTGGTAAAGTTTATTTTCGTGGGATTAGCTAATATCTAGTAATAAGATTTAGCCAGTAGCCAATTGCCCTGAAGGAGGAACTATCAACGTTATTCACAAATATACTATTAAAAACTTTTTGTGTCATTAAACCTGATTTTATGTTGTCTGATACGACACCAAACAAAGTTTCAGCCTTTTCTGTCGCATTTTTATTTTCCTTACATGGCGGACAGCTCTAAACTTTGTTAGCTGTAAATCACGTAAGTCTCTAGTGGTTGCCAAGCTCAACACATTATCTGTATAGGACGCACATTGATTTTGTCGTTAAATCTTGATGGTGATGCCCTATCATGTGTCACTTGGTTAAAAGTATACACGACAGAGGGAATTTACTAGTTGCTCACACGTTTATATTTAATGGTGTGTTTGTACTAATACCACGTAGACATAATTAGAATTAAAGGAAAATTGCATAGCCTTGCGTTTTATTTATTTGAGTATTTTTTTTTATTTACATGCTTTGTTTTTACAAATTTTTGTACAACCAGCGAAGAATGCTGCACCAAAAGGTTTGATATTTTTAATGACATCTGCTGCAAAGAGCACAGCCAGTACAGCGAACAAGATTTCCGTACGTAGTATTATATAGAAACAAGGTAGTCTTTCATGCAACCGTAGTTGACTATCAATGACTAGGGCTACCCGTCTTTGCTAGAGCCTCTTTTCAGTCACCAACCAGATCAGCCACCATAACTAAAAGAAACATATCTTTTGTAACCTGCAACCGATTGTGTATTTGTTTTGGACCAATTAGACACTTTAAACCAAAAAAGAAAGAATGAGATCTGTTACAAAGATTTTAGTACAATTAAAAAAAAGAGTTTTTATATTTGTTATATCTTCTTCGATTAGCCAGCAAATAATGCATGCTGCGTCGTTGGTCGTTCATGATCTACGTCTAACTATTCACCATTTTATCTCTAAAGTCCATTTTTTTTCGCAATGTTAAATTTTGCTTTAGGGAAGTTACGATAAATACAAACACAAACTGTCTGAGTGTCCTTATTTTTGAAATCTCCACTGTGAAATAAGACGACCTACTATTCAGTTCCAACGATTGGCACGAATCAAACCAAAAGTCAAAAATGAAAAGCATATATCCTGAGGCTGATTCTCTTCCAATTATTTACAATATTTTCAGCCATTCATTAAACCACATTTCACTGAAAAAGAACTTTTTCGTAAAAAGAATTTGAAAGTACTACAACATTTTGTAAAAAAAATTAAACACTATTTTTTTTTGCAATTCTGATCTCCAGTCATATTACCAGCTCACTACATCAACTAGCTACTTTGCTAAGGTCGTGTTAGGTAGGTATATATACACAAATTACCAAATAGGCACATTCATTCCAATCTTCTTACTTTTCAAAAACCTATTCCAACTTTATCATTGCCATAAAGCTTTTCTGCATGTTACAAAAGTTATGTTTCTTTTAGTTTGTGGCTATGGTGGCTGATCTGTTTGGTGACTGAAAAGAGGCTCTAGCAAAGTTGGGCAGTCCTAGTCAACCAAGGTTACATGAAAGACTACCTTGTTTCTTTACCAGCTACGGAAAGTATTTCCGCTGTAGTGGCTGTGCTCTTTGCAGCACAGGTAATTAAAAATAACAAAATGTTTGGTGCGGTATTTTTCGCTGGTTGTACAAAAATCTGTAAAAAACACAACATGTAAATAAAAAATACACAAGAAAAAACCGCAAAGCTTTGACTCCTGCTGTAGAAGGGTAATGTCGTAATTGTTACGTTCCCAGAAACCAATACACCAAAGATATTATCGACATTTTTCTTATTAAATATACAGTGGAGAATACAATCTAATCAGAGAACGTTTTTTTTAATTGCCATCTTGTAAGGTTCAAAACGGAGCCACTCGCACACTCGAGCATTATTTTGCTTCAGGATTTTGCTATTGAATTAATAAAAACAAGGTCTCAATCGTCCTTTTAGCGTGTATAAGTGTCAGATTGGGCAAAATTGATATTGTGGAAGACTTCTAATTTAACTAAAAGGTTAATTATTTAAACCCTAAATTATTACTATAGTATGTCTAGCTGTAAGTACTATCATATCAAAAACCAAAACTGATAAACAGGGCCGTCAAGTTCCGAATGGTTCGGCCCTTCAAAAGAGTGATATCAACAAACCAAAACATTCGCCAAGTTAATCGCACCGCTTAATAGTCCGAAGGTTAAATGAAAACTAAAATATTGCTACTTTCGGTAGCAATGTTCAAGTTTTCATTTAACGTCCAAAGTATTATTCGGTGCGTTTAAGTTGACGAATGTTTTGGCGTGTTGATATCACTCCTTTGAAGGGCCGAACCATTCCGAAATTGGCGGCCTCTATTACCAGTTTTGGTTTTTGATATGATATCGGTCCTTTTTTTAAATTGTGTATTAGACTCAACTCCGCCCGTGAAAATGAGTAATAAAGTGGCACGTCAACAAGAAATTAGTTTTCAACACTTTGGTGCTACCTTCTGCCTAGAAGCCGAACCATTCTCAACTTAGTCACCTCTTTATAGGTTTTTGGTTCGGTTTTAATTTTGTTCTAATTTGTTTTATTTCGTCAGTTTTGGTGTGTTGATATTACTCCTTGAAGGGCTGAACCACTCTCAACTTGGTGGACTCTTCACCAGTTTTTGGCTTTGTTTCTTGTACTATGATTTTACAGTTGGTTTATTTTTCGTGAATTGGAAGTTCTTTGGCAACGTTGTTTAAATTTATCGTGCTACACTAGTGTGTGTCTAGGCACGCAGGTCAGTATACACGTTGCCATTGTCCGAACTTTGGTCGTCCAATGAGAGACGATGCCGACAATACCAACAATGGTTATAACGATATTATCGTACTTACGCACCATCCCACGCCATCCCCGTTACACCTCTAGACTCCAAACCATAAAAAGTATGCAGTTCGTATCGTACTGCAGCCATTCGTTCAATTTCAAAGCTGGAAGCCTTCCCGTTATCTCGGTATCGATAACATTGAGATGGTATGGTATCGATGGTATCGATGGTATGGTATTGTATGGTATCGATAACATACATGTTATGGTATCAATAACATGGAGATGAGCGAATTAGCTAGGTAGCTAACGTTATTGAGGGTCAGATTTTGCATTGAAAGCAGCTTAGCTAGCATTCCTACACGAGTTAAATTTTGTCAGCTAGGTTTTTGCTGTCGATTTCAACACAATTTAAGCCTCTGTATCGCATTATTATATTTCCCCAAGTACGTGAAATGTGCCCAATTATGCTTCAGGATATAAGACACTGACGCTATGGCGTCGTGCTAAAATGGTTTACAACCTCGACAATGATTTGATGAGATGGTTGTTGTGATGTTTGTTGCCTAACTTGGCGCGACACACGTGTGTCTAGATACTTACTGAAGTTATGATTTTGTTACATTGGCACTGGACATCGCCATTTTCATTTACCAAGCAGCCATGACAGTCTGCCGGGCATACTTTACATAACTCCAATTCTTTGTACGTCATAATACTTCTGAAGTGTTCTTTTTTTGGTTTTGTTGTCTTCTAAGTAACAAAAGAACAGAATTGAAAAGTCACTCTAAAATCCATTACGAATGATAATAACGACTTGATACATTTGAGAACACATCTTTAATAACTGATCGTTGGACATCAAAATTAACAAAGCATTTATAGAATATAATACAATAGAATAGAATGTCGATGAATGATTACTGGAAAACTGCCTTCTACCAATAATTACACGCTGAATTATGCTTGCCACCAGTTGTTCGCGAGCACTTGCTTGCCTGCGTAACTTGCTTGAAGGGCAAATTGCTCCCCAGCAGTTACTCGGTAGGGAAATTTCTCACCAAAAGAAATACTCAACCCCGGGCTGCAATAAATAAAAGAATATTTCCAGAATATCTTTTCTTCATTCTTCTTATCGGTAATAAACATGTATCCAGAGCAAAATCAGCTTTTGAAAAAAACTTTTTTGGCAACAAGAATGACATAGATTGGTATTTTTAGTGAAGGGCAACTAGCAGAACGCATTCAAGCACAACCAACCTATTAGTTGTGACGAGAGTTCTGCTCTTTACTGTGGATTAAACAAACTGTTACGTTTCCTTTAGAATTGAACCCAGGGTAATGGCGTAAGAGGCAGGTAACTTAATTGTTAGACTATATGCCACATAAAGAAAACAACCTCTTTTTGTCTGATGGGAAAGTTGAATGGGGAGCAAGTTTCCTATCAAGAAATTGTTGGGGAGTAATTTATACTTTGAATAATGTTGTCTGGCAAGCAACTGTAGGGGAGTAATTGTTAGATTGACACCTGATGGATGTACCATGGTTTCATTCATTTGTCATAGTTACGTGAAAAGAATTTATGAAATACTATTTGTGAATGGCGGGAAGCGATACAAATACCTACTACGAATCCTAACGACTCAAACATATTTCCTTAACTGGAATGTCACTCACTGTAAAAGGCCTTGCATTTTTTAATTTGTTGTCCACTGACATGAAACTTTACGTATGTCCACAAGATTGGCCGATCATGTACCGTATTTCAGAAATGTCGACAGCATGTCAAAAGTCTGACACTTGTGGTAAAGGTAGAAAAATATTTGGCTCCGTAGCATGTAAACAAGGTCAAACGATCACTGCAGTAAAAGTAGTGCCACTTGGTTGATACTTTATTCAAATTTCATCAGCATGCAATTTTCGTCAAGAGTAAAGTCATGAAAAATTCACTTTATCATAAAGACCTTTCCCATCTTAACACCAAACTTTACAATAGTATTTACTTTCAAGATATTTTTCCGGCTTGTCCGTGAACACTGCTCGCAAGTTGATATGCTTTAATGTCAGACTTTTAGTTCTTACATCAAGTCCTACCACTGAAACCTCACTAAGCTGTCCACTACACTACGGCACCTATCCTACCCTCAACCTTCCTTCGATTGCAGTTAGGCAGAATAATTGCGGTGATCTCACCCTCGCTTTGCATTTATGAATGGCTTCATTGTCATTAATCCTGGTGACATTTCTGCATTGCTACCACTAACACTAGTGGTCACGAAACTCAACTTCTTGGCACTCATTCTATGTACCGTCGTGGCTGCCCATAGTCTGGATGCTATCAAGCAATTTGGACTAGTTCTAGGAACCTTTTTTTCGGGTTGTACCCTTGCTTTTTTTCCTTTGGGGTCAGAGGTTGGGTATGGGGGGATTGGCACCTACGTGTTAGCTTCAGCACTGGGTCATTCTATTTCCAATTCAATTCTATGAACTTGAAGGTAAACGAAACTACAAATCACACTAAGTCAAACGTATAAAAATGTAATTAGTAAATAAATTCATGACTACTACCACTACATTTTATATGGAATTACTTGTCTGATAACATCAGTTACAGAAGTTTCCTAAGTAAACAGCATAGAATATTACCAGCTCTAGTAAGTTACAAGCCGCTAATTTGAAACTTTAAAGTTTGAAACTATATTTACTTCAACGACTACTATTGTTATAAGCAGAGTAAAATTCAAATGTTTAAGTAACTTACTATTTGTAGTTTATCTAAGGAAGGGAAGGAACCGAGCTTCTAAGAATATCTATGTTAAAAGATTATGAAATCAAAATTAAAACGTAATCAAGTACCATACATCAAGTTACCACAATTATTGTATTGCAAGATAGGATGAAATTTACTATTTGCTATGTTACCAATGTAGAAAGTTTTTCGTGTACTTGCTCCTAAATAAAGTTGTTTCAACTTCGTGAGACTCCTTTATCATTAATTCCCAAATTAAAATTCAGTTAATTTTACCCGACATGTTTTAAAACATATGAACAAAAAGAGAATTTCTTACACTTATTTGATATGTGATACTTCATGTGTATTAATGATAAATAAAACCAACCTCATATTTCCTTACCTTTGGAATCCGCAGTTTAGGAATGTCAAGAGCAAATCTGCAGATTAAACACAAAAGGTGTGCCCGATTATGATTTTCTGTGTTTAACTCTACAAAAATCTTTATTTTCAGTTTACATACAAATCAATGAAATACAAATTACCAATATTTCTAATTTTTCAGTGCCTTAAAAAAACAAATTAAACTGTCCTCAAGCTTACAAGACATAAGAAACAAAAAACAACCACTAAGGCTTTTCACTCACTTATTGGCCCTTATAAGTGATGAGGGATGTTATTTGGCCAACCTCCGGACTCGAAACGTGCCAACAGGCATCACGCATAAATCAACATTTGATGTAGACTGGTATTTGTAGTACCTCGATATAATTTCATCAATAGAGGAATTTAGAGGAAAATCATCAATTTCGTCAGGTAGAGGAAAATCTGACGCCACATTTTTATTACGGGGTACAAAATCACAAACAAGACAGTTTCAGTTGTCTTTCTGGGGTACGAGTAACACAAGAGTAATAGGAGGTAGTCAGGTAATGGGACGGAAGTGACGTTACAGAGCCCCCGACCAATCAGAAGTGACGTCACGAACCCAAGATGGTAGCCTATGAGACGTCAGTTTCTGTTTCGATCGGGATCGTTCAATGGAAACACGTTTAAGGGCATCAGATTGGTTAATAATAACGTAAACAACATGAGACATGAAATGCATTTCATTTTCCTCTTAGTTGCGAGTGCAAAATACTAGTATATAGTAGGAGGGAGCATAAAGATGGATATGCATCTGAAATGACTGACCTATCTAGAAATTATAGCCGTCATCCTATTGGTGTCTGACATAGTGTACCTAATGTATAATGGCTTTCAACGATGTGACAATACATCGACCTAGACTTGGTGGAATGCTTACAAGAAAGTCAAATCGGTATTGGGACCAGTCTGTTTTCACAATCTGCAAACACAAAAGGTGTATTTACTAAAATCATGTACGATACGGAAAGTCACGTATTATTATCCCTTTAAGTTACTATGAGACAGGCGATTTGTATGTACATTTACAATGTGTAATGACCCCATCCACTAATGTATTATCACAATAAAAAAACGATCAAGGTCGAATCAAGTGTCCATTTCAACGCCCAGGCAATGAGCCAGCAAAAAAGAAGCTGCGAGATACTAGTCGTAAATGGCGTCACGAAACCCTTTGGATCACAAATGATGTCCCACAAAAAAATTGGCGTAGATTGGTTTAAGTTTAATTCATCATCTGACTATTTCATTTCAGTTCCACATTACGCATTTCCGAAATGACTAAGCTAGACAATTTTTTGTTTGTTTTGTGTGTGTTTTGAAACTTTGTTGGCATAAAATTGATGAAAGAAGAAGGCAAAGGCAAAAAATTAAGGTAAAATATGTCAACAAAGTACTTGATGGGATCGAAACAGAAGATTTCCCCAAGAAAATCAATCATTTACAATTGGTCTAAAATTTGGGAAAGCAAAGTTGTAAAATGCAATCGTGAGGCATGCAATTAATATGGAAAAAGACGAAAGAGTGTAATTTATTGCACTTCGAAATTTCGGTTTCAATGAAGAGAATTTTAAAAAACGGAAAGTACGGAATTTTAAATCACCAACTCACCATCCATAATATCACAATTCATTTTAAGAATGAATCACGATATTTCGGATAACCTAACAGGCGTGTTCCATCCCCTGGGTACTGGTTGATGAGAAAAACTCTCTATGGTTTTTTTCTGTTCTTGGTTTTTTTTCTTGGGTCATCTTCTTCACTCTTGTTTTCTAGCTGAGTGTGGTCCGGAGTCACAAAGTTGATGGTTTACTGCACACAATAATCATTAAAACGAATGATGTAGGTGTACATAAATGGAAGAAAAATCGCGAGAATAAACTCCGTACCGAACCCCTGTGGGCGTCGTGCAACCCTCTAAACACTATGTTACCGCCGTTCGATTCAGGTTTCCCCGTGTCTTTGTTAATTCGTCCACCATAAATGGTAAGGCGGTGAACGTCGTCGTCGATGTGGCCGGAGACGATGGTGGTGGTAAAGTAAGTATATCCACCAGTTCATGTCCCCTACCATTGATCATCATTGAATAAGGTGGCCCTCCACCATCACCACCACAACTCAACCATGACAAGAGTCCCAACGTCACCTTTTACACCATAGCCCCTTGTAGCATGCCTCCAACAATTGCCAAGAAGGAAGCTAGCACCGTTTACCACATCTTGCGTCCACATCTTGTAATCACTGGGTCGTGTTGGGCACCTGTGAGTATTTCAATCTCTACGGCATCACACCTGTGTCATTTTTGACCCCTAATAACTTGAATAAACAGTGTTTAAACAGTGGTGGAGTAACAGTGTTCAGTTTCAGGCCTTCATTACTCGAGTGTGGAGATATTATTGTATTTATTTCATATTAATGAGGTGTTTGGAGCAATCTGCCTATGCTATTGTAACCGCTCTTAAAGCCAGTACAAACATCGACCAGCATGTATACAAATATTAAAAGGCTCTAGGCCAATAAAATGAATTATGAAAATGTCATATTTGTTGGCGTTTATTTAAAAAAATGTTTGGAGCATAACTCGGCTATGAAGACACTCCAATGTAATCTTAAACCGCGCATCACGTGAAAACCACAAGGACGATCTAAACCAAACTTTGCATGCAAGGTTTATCAAAAAAAAATCCGGAATCGAACATGGGGGTTGACAAACCATCAGGAGGACAAAATGGACCAATAGCAAGAGCAAAATTCAAAGCAACAACGAGACCCTTTTGGGCCAAACATCCAAACAGCAAACAATAAGAGAGCTGCTTGGAGTTTGGACCATTGGAAAGCTGCTGAAACACCTTGAAAATGGTATTTTCAAACATCCAAATCGGTTGACGAAAAGTGAAAATATCTTCACTGGTAAATGATCACTAATTTCAAAGGTAGACCTTTCTTAGCCAAACATCCAAACAGCAAAGAAAGCGGAGCACACACCATTATGTCGACAGTGAGAAATGACGATAGCCCTAGTAGTTATTTATTTACTTCAGATATTTATTTAATGTATGTCTATGGTTGGTTTGTGCTTGCCTATAAAAAGACATGTAAGGTGGTTGGCTCTACATTTTTCGTGTTTTATTTTCAGAAATATGGATCGTCGACGCACAGTCTGTGGAAAGACAGTATGCCTCTGCCAGTGGACTATCCAGATACGTAAGACAGTGTCACACCATTAGACCCCTCATTCGGGTACCTGCAGTGATTCGTTTACCACAGGTATCAACTTGAGACGACACTGCCTATGGGACCTCATCACGTACCGCTTGTCGACAAACTTCCGAGATGGAAGACTCATTTATACAACATAATGTGTTACATCATTCCATCTTTCCTCACGAAAATGTTGGATCTGGACCAATTGTTCGCTGAACTACAAAGTAGATTCACACATTTCAAGTTGCTATTGTGTCTAACATTGATATTAGAAAAACAGGAGCCGATGGTGAAATGGTAACCATATCAGCATGCCTGTGCTCTGCGGCATTACCGATCCTTTCTCCCAACGTGCAATTGATGCTACCTTTGATAAACTGGTTCATCAGTTGGACATTTTTTACCAATAAGGCTCTGGTTGGGTGGTGACAAAATCTAAGTGTTGTGACATTCACATGGGAAAGTACACTCCTCACGCGGGTAGGTGCGGCATCGTATTGTTGGACAAATATTTGGTGGACAAACACGCTGTTGGTTAATATTAAGTGTTTCAATGGCAAGTGTTTCAATGCCAAGTGCTTATTTAGTTCTGGTTGGACTCTACGCAGCTCCTCACCACCGGAGCAGAGTTGAACATTATACACGGTACGAAAATATCCTCAATTTAACTAGTATTAGTTTCTCTACACCCGTATACGAAATAGCCAGATTTGAGGCCAAAAATAACGTGGCCATTTTACTATACGGGTACGAGGATCGTAATATTTTCCCCCTTCATCTCTTCCAACAAACGAATTGCCCTGAGGTGGGCAGCACTATTGCCACATCAAGGACTTTAATCGTTTGACTCTTAGTGATAATACAAGGAAAAATTGTCAACATTGTCTTTTTCCCATTCAACACGTTGATGGTTTAAACGAACACCTGATTACTTGCAGTTTTTGCATACCTCAATAGACAGTTGTGCCGGACAAAGAAAAGGCATTCATGAAATTCACACGCTATGACAGACTATTAAGTCATTTCATTTTCATATGTGAAGATTTAGTGCCCCGTAACACTTGTCAGCCAGACCCATCATGTTCGTTTACCCTTAATACACAATTTCGCGTTCCTTGTGGGTTGGAGTAGGTTGTCATTGGTCCTAGTGATGAAATTCATTCATTTAGAACGGGGAGGACTGTGTAGACGTGTTTTTCAAGTCGATAGAACACGAGTAAGACGTCATTCAGTACATTACTCCGTAATTGCGTTAAGATACTCTGAGGACGATTGTGCTAATTTTACTGTTGCTACTCGTTTGTAAACTTGTTTGTAAACAATCTCTTTAACGATAAAGTACGAGACCATTGTCACCTTACGAGACGTTACAGGGGGGCTGCGTACAACAGTTACAAACTTAATTATAAATTTAAAAGTGCTCTTCCAATTATTGTTATGCATAATTTGATGAATTAAACGTGCATTTAGTGGTTAGAGTTTTAAAGTATTTCAAGGATACAAAGATTTCTGGGTAATTGTTTGGAAACCTTACTTTTCACGCTATTGACTTAATTCACCTACCTATCGATTCCTTTCGTCTTTAGGGTTCCAAAAATCATAACGAAAACGTGCGCAAACGTTTTTTTATTTAAAAAAAAAATTATTAAAACACGCTAAAACGCTACGCACAACAAGCTAGAAGCGGCAGCTATTCTACGCGATGATTCTGCAACTAGAAAACCTGATTTCAACCAGAACGTTACTAAACGAAAATTATCTCTTTCCTAGGCAGACGGTGATATTCGTGGCTGGATTTACAGTCCGCAGGGGCGCGCTTCGCGCGCATTATCATATACATCGAGAATTGGTGTAATCAGAAATAGTATGACGCAAGCATTTGTGAAACAAGGAACAAATTATGCTACTTCATACTTTTTCTGATTACACCAATTCTCGATGTATATAATAATGCGCGCTAAGCGCGCCCCTGCGGTCTGTGATTCCGGCCGTAAATATCGATATACACCAACCAATTTTTCGTCTGCTTCAGCCATTTCGTCTGCTACCGGACAATTTCCGTATACTCAGGGGCGCGGAATCAGGTTTTCTTGTTGCCCATCCACCTCGCAGCATCGCGATGACGGAACGACAGTTGTGCGTAGCGTTTTAGCGTGTTTTAATAATTTTTTTTTAAATAAAAAAGCGTTTGCACACGTTTTTGTTATGATTTTCGGAACCCTAACGACGAAAGGAATCGATAGGTAGGTGAATAAGGTCGATAGCCTGAAAAGTAAGGTTTCCAAACAATTACCGATTTCTGTCTTACCACAAAACACTGAATGTTTCACAACTGTCAATGTTGGTCCCTTTAAGTTTATGGACTCTATCTGTTTTTGTCATCGTCTATGGGTAATTAGGTAGACACTGTAAATGAATTCCCCATTTTAGAACACAATTTTCCCCATTTTAGAACACAATTTTCCCACCGCTCATCATTTGTTGAAATGAAAAGGTGGTATGTTTATGTCAATGTATATTGTATGTCTGACTTTAGTAAACTTGAGAATACTAAGCTTCCTCGCAAAGATGCTTTCTATTCATATTTAACCAACAGTCACATTACGGATAAAGATTATTCGTGCGTCCATACTATTGAGACACTAAAACTTGTGCTATGTTGGATTCTTATCACCACCTCTATGTTTTAGTAGATGTTACATTGTTAGTCGACTACTTCAAGTACTTTAGAACCATTTGTATGAAGCAGTATCGTTTGGACCCTTGTCCTTTTTACACGTTGCCAGGATTAAGTTGGGAGGCTGCACTATGTATGACAGACTTTACATTAAAGTTGCTTACCAGCTTTGACAAGTACATTGTACAATCTACAATACATCTTATAAGCCCTGATCCCAAAGTCGTGTGTCCCGTTGTCCGGTGTCACCAACAATATAAGAAGTAACAATCACCAACAACAATCTCTTTAAAAGTGCAGTGCACGAGATTAACATATTATTATTATGCCACGCCACACCATAATATTATTAGCCAGCGAAATTGTTTAAATGATGCTGGATGATGATGAATGATTAAATTTAAAAGATTAATGAAACCTAGAGGAAGCCCATTCTCCGGACGAGTGTAATAAACGTGCGTATGTAAGATTCTTTAATCAGTATTTTGCGTATATTGGCTAACAAATACTGAATTTGGGTCACTTCGGTCACTCAATCGGCTCGTCTCCCTGACCATCATAAAACCTTCTTTCCCTTTCTATCATAAATTATTTTTTTAATGAATAGAAAAAAGATTGTATTCAATTCTCGTTGCTATCAATAATTACGCCAAAAGCTTTCTTCTCGTTAAGCGTCGAGGCGCCTTCTGTATAGAAGTACCACGTGCTTTACAAGAGCTTATCAGGTTGCAGCGGCAAGCTGGCGATAAATAGACTGATTTTTATTTCCATGCGCCACGCTCCAACCCGGCAAAAAGAGTGCGCGCTTCGATTTTGTTGGTGTTGCGGTGTTTCTACACGGGTGCTCTCATGCTGCCGAAAAAACTGCTCTGAAACGCGCGCTACTGTTGCGGTTCAAAATGGGCGGGCCTTATTTTTCTGCCAGTGAAACAAAGATGGAACAAGTAGTCCTACCATTTATCGTTCTTCTTTGGGTGCAAGTGCACGACGCGCTATGAAAAAGCACCGAAATGCAGGCACCACGTGTCATCCGTCACGCGTCACGTGCTAAAAGCTCCCGTGTAGATGCACCTTTAGACGTCTCACCCGGTGTGTGGCACTTAACTCATTGCTATGGTTGTAGAGATGTCTGCAGCACGGTGAGATAGGTTTCGACAAAATGTGTTGTCATGCGACCAAATGATGCATGTGGTGTGTGGCCGGCCTAAGGTGTTTGATGCGGTGTGCAGCCGGCCTTAACTGTATAGTTAGCTTAGTTCTACTCTTTTCGGACAGAACGTGTGTGTGTGAACGGTTGTAGCAGGTTTTCTTTGTTCTTAGAATATTGTTATGGAACTTTAAAAACATAATTTTCTTGTGAAGTTTGGCATTTTGTCTTTTGATGCTTTAGACTTTTTTATTATAGTTCGTAGATTTCCGGTAGAGGATAACCAGTAATGCTCTCTGTTGCGAATACCTGCTATGTTACTAAATCGAAAAATAATTTTCAACATAAAGCAAAGCAGCAAACGTTTACCATACTACCACTGGATCATCACATTGGTCATTGTAGGAGGATTTCCAGTTTTTCGTCAAAATGTATTTATTTCTGACTACCGGGTAGTAAAGGTCTAATGCTTACTAGCCTCTTACAAAATTTTACACTTAGACCCTTACTGTCAAAGCTTGTCCGTGTTCCTTCTATAAGTTTTGACTTTTAGACCTTTACTCTAAACATTTAACGTTCCGTTTTTGTTTATTAATTCGTGTTACTTTAACAATTGCAGCTAAACTGTAAAACAGTGCAGTTGACGGTCAAAATTGAGAATTTAACACAAAGACTCTAGGCTGACTCTTACTACAGCCAGTGCTAATAATAGAAACAAATCCTTTAATCTTCAGTCTTGCAGCTGGCATTTGCTAATTGGCATTGTTGCATAATAACAATGGTTAGAACAATGGAAAACAATCGATCTGATCGTTTAGAAGCCATAAACCCTGAACCACTCGACCAATTAGAAAATGCCTTGTGGAAAGGGCACATCCACAAGGCAATGCCTTCAAAACGAGCTAAGAACCAGCTTCATAGGACAAATGGTTTGACCTGTAGATAGGACAGATAAAAGGTATACATCCCCAGAACAATGCCAAGACCAAAACCAAGAACAAGAAGTTGTCTATTTGGCCCTTCTCTGTATCTCGAGTTTGGTTTGCCCGAATTTCACAATTTTTGGACTGCAGACATTCCAAATTCCACTGCTAGATTCCAAATTTGGTTTAAAGATGTTTACTTTTGACGGAGTTATAAGCTCTCAAAGTTGAAAGTGTAACACAGAGATCCTAGGTCGACCCTTACTAGTACTGGCTATTGCCAGTGTTAATATCGAGCGCATATCTGGAATTTCATTTCTCATAATATTCCGGCAGTTAAGTTTCATGGTGGGGTTATAGAATGTATTATCGTTTCCACAACGAAGTTCCCACTCTACCTCCAACCAGTTATAATTGCATAGTCATAAAATATCATAGCCCAATGTGGGGTTCATTCCAGTAAGTTGCGCTGGATGTATGGTACATTTCAGTAACATGCGCTCAATTAGACAAAATTCGCTAGTGCGCTCATAAGACTTGCGTTCATACGGGTCATTAAATATATAATATACGGGTATTAAAATATATAATATATATTTTGCCAGAAATTTCTCCCTGGTAGGGGGAGGGGGAATTGCTGGGTACAGTAAAAATCTTTGGCGGGAATTGACCCTTTTCCCCGGACACAGTCTCGTATTAAATCGCCACTGGTACCATTGTAAAATATTTAAACAGGAAAAAGAAATTAAGCTTATTTTTCGGAGATGATCAGACACAAATCAATCGATCCACGAATTGCTTGCTGCATTTGATTGATTGCCTAAAACTTAAATAATTGTTTTCGTATGTAAATATTTTGAACTGCTACCAGTGGCAATTAGCTAAGAAAAGGGAACACTAAAGCTTGAGAAACAACAAAATGGGACAGTACATTTAAATGACAGAGCAGATACGGGCAAAAAATCATTAAGAAAATGAGACATGACCTTATACGTGTTAATTTCAACGAACACTCCTGTTTAAACTAACCAACAGCTGATAAAATATAAGATCTACAGAAGCCAGAACTATACGCAGGGGTAAGGCTGGCTGCACACCCCATCGAACGTATATGCAAAGACGCCTTATGTCTTGTCGCATGTCCATTACAAAACGTTTTACCCTAAGGCGTCTAATGCAATCAGTTTCACGTGTTTCAATGGGGCGGCCACACACTGCTGGAAACACGTCGTCAGACGCCTAAAGGAGTTTTTCCTTTGTCAGGTACAGGTATTAAAAGTTTCTTCTCACAACAAAACATTATCAAACAATTCGATATTCGCATACGCATGTGCGGCAGAGCCTACACACTGAAAGTTCTACCTCTGTAACTATTTCGGAGTTTCGTATGCAATTGTCCAACGCATCGATGCGATGAGTGGCAAGCCTAAGGGAGTTTTTATGACTGCTTTCACGCTCCGTTTCCTTCAAGATGAAAGAGTATTATTAGGAGTTTGCTTTGACAAACCGTGTGTGGCTTAATGCATCGAAAAGCAAAAGCACATGCAGGGCCGGATTTATAGGGGAGCAAAGCGGGCAATTGCCCTGGGGTCCCCAACCGAAGGGGCCCCCTATACAATTAAAAAACCTCACTGTCACAGGTATATGAAGCATATAACGAAGTTTGACTTCGACAAAACATGTTGTTATAGTTATGTGGAATGAAGTTTTTTTCTATAAAAATTCCACTTTTAAAATTATGGATATGACATCATGTAAGTCGGCTCGCACATTGCAGGGACTCAATAGCCTCAGTAAAGCTCTCTCACGCTAGCTTATAAAGTTACGTAACTTTGCCTCGAACCAATTTTCGACCAATAAACCA
This sequence comes from Lithobius niger, assembly GCA_023313725.1. Lineage (NCBI taxonomy): Eukaryota > Metazoa > Arthropoda > Chilopoda > Lithobiomorpha > Lithobiidae > Lithobius > Lithobius niger. Next base: position 29,566 of record JAHWFP010138750.1, read on the forward strand.
TTGTAAATACCTAAGAAAGATGTAATCTTTTTGACTGATTGTGAAAGAAGCTCCTAGGATTGCCAGAAACTGATTAGCCACGCGAATCTTTTTAAAAAATGTGTTATTTTCCTGAATTTTTCTCTCCCAAGGTTCTTTCAATCATCAGGTTCCTTCAATCATCATAGAGCATTTCCTGCTGTGTTTGGACCAATCAGAAACCTAACATGTAACTAAAGTGTAGGGCGAGATTCACCCTGCATCTTTTTCTACTTCTGCTATGCCTCTATACATGTAAGCTATCAGTTTCTGGAAATTTATAGGTAAATTGTATAAATTAGTATAATAAAAGTGCGATTGGGCTGTCGCGTCACAGCTAAAAAACCTAAGGGTATACAAACCCAGGAAAAAAATGGGGAGGAGGTTATGGCTTTTTCCCCTCTAAATATCTTGGTTCATCTGGCAAAAATATTTAGCAACTATTGAAAAAAATACGGAAGCGTTTAAAAAAAAAGAAAAAAGTAAATAATTAAAAAAAATTGAAAAAAAGGTAAGATTACGTTACAGTCAATTTAAAATAGGTTTAAAAAAAAAGGTAAGACTCAGATTCGAACCGGCAATGTGATATCAGAACCAAGCACTTCTATAGCCTCGGGCACTTTGCCAGATACTGTATGGCTGTCAAAATCATTAATTTAACTGTTAACATACATGTATTTCGATGGAGAATCGCTTTTAATTGTAAATCAGTTATTTAAATAGATGATTACTGAATACACAACGAAATTTCATGCATTTGAAACAAGTTTTCAGTGAGATGATTCTGTATCATACCATGACACGTTGGGTGTTGTTGTTGTTCACCACACGAATATATTATCTCTAAAGGTGTCAATTCTTACCATTTGACAGCAATAGGGGTGTATTCTTGCATTGTGTTGCAAATGTTTTCATTTAGATTGTTAACAAAACGTGCAAATTCTTTTTTTTTCTGATGTGTTTTTTCATCGCTGGTGTTACCCGTCATTGTCGGAACCGGAAGGTAATAAGAAAACCTGATTTCAGCTAGAGCATTAATAAACGGAAATTATATCTGGTTGGACAAGTTTTTTGGTTGTGATTTTTAGTGTAATGGTTTTGTTAAAAGCGTATATGCAAGGTGCACAGCTAAAAAAATAGTTGATTGATTGCTTTTGTATGGTTTAGGTGTACCCTGTATGTAATAGAAAGTTCCAGATCATTCTATAGTTCTAAAAATGGATTTTCCGGATATTTCATCAGCCAAAATTTCCCGATCATGCGTCGTGGAGCTGACACCCATGAATATAACCATTTCAATTTAAGTTTCATGATGAAAAGTCGCTGTTCAAATGCTCCTGATCATGTATAAATACGAGTGAATAATGAATTAAAATGTCAGATTACTGTTGATTCAAGTTGGTGCAATACTGGATTTTGTGTTCGTGTCCAAGGCCGATGCTGAAAAAAAACGGTGCTGGATTCAATGCGGGCTGGCGTGAGTGAATATATAATAAGTAATTTAGTTTTAAATTTATTAAGAGTTTAAAATTAGTAAAATTAGTTTTTTTTTTACAAAGATCAAACTTTGTAATATGATGTATTAAGTTTAAAAAATGGTTTTCTTTGGTTTGACAAAAAATTAGGTTACAGGAATCAAAGGTTTTTTTAGGTTTAACACACATTTTCAGAAATTCCTTAAAATGGTCCTAACTCCTAAAATAATGGTCATACAGCCAAACGTTCAAAATTTGCCCCCCCCCCCCGGTAAACAAGTACCTCACATGCCACTCCAGCTTTTACTTGATCCTGTTAAAAATATTTGTGGCCTACCCCTAAAATTTGTGTACCTTCAAATAGCCATAACTTTTGAACCATTGGTCCTACAGCGAAACGGTTTGAAATTTGGTTTACCTTTATGTAACCCCCGTACATTGAACAATGAGTATAACAACAATAAAAAAATTAAGATTTTTCTTATTGCGTTATTTTATTGACCACTTCGAATAAACTAAAAAATAACTAAAAAATGGGTTCATTTCCGGATCCATGTTTATAGGACTTTTTTGTCTTATTTTTGGTTATATTTGGTTATCGTTGTGTTCCTGGTAGGTATAACCTTGGTGGTAAGGCAGTCGTGACCCACCTGCCATACCTATTTCAATTCATTTGACCATGTTATTTTAAACTTGTTTTATGTTTCACTTGTACACATGCTTTTAATTTTTGCTTTTGCACTGTCGTAATCACTTTGTTGCACTCTTTGTTGCACCATTTTCCCTCTTCTTCATGTATTCACTGCTGTCCCCTCTTTGGGCTGGCTGTAAGCGATCCCCTGGGTCCTTGCCAGTCCTGTTGCTCTGGCAACAAAATTATTATTATTATTATAAACAAACGTTGGTAGTAACATCAAAGCAAAGCACATTTGACTCCACTTTTGTGTATTGTTTAGAATTCCAATTTTACCATTGTTGATCTTTAACTGATTGTTGGACTGTTTTGAGCTCTTCAACACAAGGAGAAATGAACTATTGTCATAATTTTAATGCCTTTTTCATATTAAAACAATACTGGTATTTGGTACCAGATTCTGCATGTACTTTTAATTGTGATAGTGTCTCCTTAATTAAAATGTTATTGATGTGACATTTTATGTTTTTGGTTACATATTTAGATCACGGCTTAGTAGGAAAACTACTATATTTTTCTGTGTTTATTGATTTTCGCATGGGGGGCAGATTGTCCTTATTACAATACATAATTCCAGCTGCATTCTCGCTGTACGACGGATATGCTCATGATTGTTAGCTTATTAGCCACTTGACTGATTGCGTGTTCTCAGATGGTTTTATGGCATGTAATACTCGCTTTGTATTTGATGTTAGGTAGTGAAAGTCAAATTTCGCAGGGCTTATGACTGATGTTGAGGGTTTTAAATAAATTATATACCGTAATTAGTGGTCATCAGGACAAACCTATCACCATTACCTTTTGGACTTAAATGTTAGACTGAATGGGGAATCGAACCCATGACCTTCGAAATCGAAGGTCGGAGTCTAACCATTAAACCATACTGACACTATCTTTTTTAGAATTTTGAAAAGAGGGAAACATGCATAGGCAGCATTTTTATACACACACACACACACACACACACACACACATACACACATAAATATACGTTTTGTCCAGTCTACGGTGCTTCTGTGGTGTAAAAATATTTTCAAGAGAATGACCCTACGACGAAGATTGTGCTCTGTGGTGCTCCCAATGCAATGCAAAAATCTTTTCAAGAAAAACACATCCCAACGAAGATTTGCGGTTCTGTGATTGTGCTCAGTGGTGCTTCTATAATGTAAAAATCTTTTCAAGAGAATGACGCTACGACGAAGATTTGTGGTTCTGTGATTGTGCTCTGTGGTACTCCCATAATGCAAAAATCTTTTTCAAGAGAAACACACCCCTACAACGAAGATTTGTGCTTATGTGGTGCTTCTATAGTGTTAAATAAATCTTTTCAAGGATGTTTTCAAATACTTACACGCATATGTTAGTTAAAATATCTATAAAATTCAAAATGATAACAAAAAACCCAAGCTAAATTAAACCTAAAAAAATTAATATCTTCAAAAAATTAAAGGAAGCTAAAATACTAAATAATTTTGATGGTTTCAAATTTTGTTTTCCACAAGTTAAAGAGGCCAGTAAGGACTGGCTATATGGGGAGGTTTGGAGGCCAGCGCGTTAAACAAATAAAACCTAAAAAATATTCAAAAATTAAAGGAAACTAAAATACTAAATAGTTTTGATAGTTTCAAATTTTCTTTCCAAAAGTTAAGCCGTGGTGTACGGAATTGGTTATAAGGTGAGGTTTGGAGACCAATGTTTGCGTTAAACAAATTAAACCTAAAAAAATTAATATCTTCAAAAAATTAAAGGAAACTAAAATACTAAATAGTTTTGATGGTTTCAAATTTTGCTTTCCAAAAGTTAAAGAGGCGGCGTAAAGACTGGCTATATGGGGAGGTTTGGAGGCCAGCGCGTTCAACAAATAAAACCTAAAAAATTTTCAAAATTTAAAGCAGGCTAAAATGCTAAATAAATTTGATGGTTTCAAATTTTGCTTCCAAAAATTTAGTGTTAAGGTCTGGCTATATGGGGAGAAGGAGGCCAATTTTCGTGTTAAAAAAATTAAACCTAGTAAAATTTTCAAAAAATAAATGGTTTCTAAAGACCGTGTAAGGATTGGTTGTAAGGTTAAAAAACTGTGAAACTTTTTTTCCCCAGCATAATAAAAAGGATAAATATTTTTTTTGAATGGAAACCAAAACAATTTTCACTTGTTTAACTTGTTTCACTTGTATATATTGTAGGGAAACTTTCCCTACGCAAAACCAATTACTAAACCATCTCAGCTCGCAACATCCGTTCGACAATGAAGAATGTGCATATTTCGAAGCTCAACTTCCCGATTGTTTCAGGGAATGTAATCTGACCCGAATGCTGGCACTTTGCCATCGACATTATGAAATGACAATACCCGAGAATTTTTATGATCCGCTACCATTATTTGTATCGTTGCGTACGGCCATACACGCGTTACTGAAAGTTTGCCTGGACCAGATGGTCAATTGTAAGGTACACTTATGCTTATGCGTTGAGTTCTTTAAGGATCCAACGTTTAAAGATCCGACGTTTATCGAAACATATTTTTGGTCCCACTACACCGAGCTGTACAATCCGAAAGATGTTCCTACTTTGTTAGATGAGGCGTTCGAAAAAATCCAAAAGACGATCGACAGTTTTGCCAAGGAGGGGGAGTGGTTGGGCCATATCCCGCATAACCAACTTAATTATCAAAGTGGCAGAGTACCAACCGCTGCGAGCTTCGTCATACATTCCTCTACCGTACACTCTCAAACCTACGGAGGGCGTGATTGTGAATGTACAAAATGTAAATGACCAAAAGTGCTTTGTGTACTCGGTATTAGTTGAGTTGGGGACTGACCAGCGTTAAACCCGAAGACTACAAAGAGTTTGAAGAATCACTCGACGATAGCTCTCTGCCTACCCAACAAAGCTCAGTGAAATCTGTAAATTTGAAAAGCTAACAATCTTTCGATCAACGTGATCGGTTTTAATGAAAAAGAGGGGTTGCACCCGCTCAGAGTTTCAAAGAATCTAGACGGAAAGCCCATCGAACTTCTCTTGTTAACCTCCGAGGACAAGACCCACTACTGCACTATAACAGATGTCGCTGCGTTTTTACGTTTTTCGAGGTTCGGGCACTCACGCAGTTTTATTGTCGAAACTGTTTCACGGCGTTTGGGAAACAATGGATGCTCACTACCCACCGAAACGAGTGCATCAAGATTAATCCCGCACAAGCTCTCCGATTTAAGAAGCCGGGAGAAAATTTTCTACAGTTTCGGCATTTCAACCGACTAAACCCCTTCCCCCGCATCATCTAAGCTGACTTTGGGTGTCTCCTTCGTCCCATCTCAGCCGTTCAGCCCAGTCCTTCGATGAGCTTGGTTACTAAAATTCATCAGCATGCACCTTGCAGTTTTGGGCACGTCGTGATAGGTCAAAATGGAGAGATTGTTAATCGAGAATACTACTTGGGAGAAGACGCCGTTGAAGTATATTATAAATTCCTGGAGAAAGAGGCACACGCTTACAATTATCTACTGAAAAATGTACAACCCCTCAATCTCACCCGAGCCGAGCAAGCTAGTTTCGACTCATCCGAGGTCTGCCATTATTGCGGAAAATGCTTCCCCTTTGTATGTTTGAAGAACCACCCTCTAATTAAGGTTAGAAATCATTGCCACGTTAGTGGAAAATTTAGAGGAGCCGCTCATTCTTAGTGTAATCTTAGCGCACGAGAACGAAAAACCATCCCGTTGTAGTCCATAATTTAGAAGGCTATGATATATAGCATCTACTAATTTCCGCCGTGCACATATTCGAGAGAAAAGTTGACGTTATCAGTCGGAACACCGAGTGGTTTCAGAGTATGACGATCACGGAGTTAAAGAGCGGGATCAGTCTTCGGTTTATAGACAGCTTGAATTTCTTGAACGTTTTCCTAGATACTGCGGTTGCGAACTGAAAAGCCAACGGATTCACGATTCTCGAGGCAGCTTTGGACTCGGGGTTACTACGTGCGTGGTTCGTTGAAGGAATGACTAGAGAGAATGCTATAGAATCTCCTGACCCGGAAAGGTGTTTATCCGTACGAATTCGCTAGCGACATGTCCATTTTTGATAACGAAGATCTCCCATCTCAAGGAGCATTTTTTCCCAGTTGAAAGAAGAGAAGTTGGCAGGGAAAGAGTACGTGCGAGCTCTTAACCTCTGGCTCAAGATGAGAGTTAAAAAATTCGGTTCCTACCACGAGATTTATCATATGACCAATGTTTTCCTCCTCGCGGACATTTTCGAAAACTTCCAAAAGCTGTGCCTCCGAAACAATAAATTAGATCCGTGCTATTACATCTCTACCCCGGGTTTCAGTTGGGCCGCACTCTTGAGAATGCACGAACCGAAATTGGAACTGTTCACTCACGTCAATAAACACAATTTAGTATTTTCTGGCATCCGTGGCGGGGTTTTGTTTATATGTAAGAGGTTTTCCGAAGCTAATAATAAATACCTGCCTGGTTTCAACCCTCACGAACCTTCCCTATACATCATATACTTGGACATGAACAACTTGTACGGTTTTGCCATGAGCGCTCCTCTCCCCTACGATGAGTTCCGGTACTTGATGAAGGACAAAATTAGAGCTTTCGACGTAGACGCCGTGCCACACGATGCAGCCATTGGGTACATCCTCCAAGTAGACCTTGAGCACCCCAGCGAACTGCACGATGCCCATAATGATTACCCGTTAGCTCCCGAGAATATCGAGATTGGGGAAGATCTCATTTCCCACTACAGAAAAAATTAGATAAAGATATAGATCACGAGATCAGGTGTTCCTCTAAGCTCGCCCTAAATCTTCTCCACTCATCTTCTCCAATCATTCTCCACTACCGGAATTTGAAATTGTACCTCCGACCCGGATTAGTTCTTCACCACATCCGAAGGGTCTTGGCTTTCAACCAGAAACCTTGGATGGAAAACTATATAGACTTCAATACCGCTAAAAGACAACAATCAACCACTCCGTTCGAAAAGGATTACTTTAAGTTGTTAAATAATTCGGTGTTTGGTAAGACGTTGGAAAACAAACAGAATCGGCTCTCCGTGAAATTGTGCATCAACGCTAAGAGAGGCCATAAAATACGCCTCCCAACCTCGCGCGGATTCTTTCAGGATCTTGAATGAAAACTTGGTGCAGATTAACCGCCGAGCTAGAAGCATTTGCTGCGACATGCCCACGTACTCCGGATTCAGTATTCTAGAACTATCATAATTGTTCATGTTCGAGTTCCATTACGAGTACATTCGGCCCAAGTACGGTAATCGGGCCAAGCTCCTATTTACAGATACCGACAGCCTGTGTTACCAAATCGAAACGGAAGATGTGTACGAGGATATGCTTCGGGATCGAGAGGGCTTCGATACGAGTAATTATCCCCGCAATCACCGACTTTTCTCCGATGTGAACAAATTAGTTCTAGGTAAAATGAAGGATAAGATGGCAGGTATCCCCATCCTAGGATTTGTAGGGTTACGGTCGAAAATGTACGTGATAAAATCTCTCAAAACAGAAACTAAGAAAAAAGCTAAGGGGATTTAAAGAGCGTTCGTGAAAAAACACCTGAACTTCGAGGATTATGAATCAGTTTTTAAAACACCGTCATTTCCGGCTAAGGGAGTTTGGTCAAAAATTTCTAGCGTGGGACACGAAGTTAGCACCGTTAAGGTTTCAAAAATACTCATATCGGCGTATGATGATAAACGTTTTATCTTGGATAATGGTACCGATACGTTAGCTATCGGTCACATCGATTCAGGTACTTGGAAAGAATACGAAGACGATTTCGATTCGGACGAAGATATTTTGAGTGATGAGGAGAAAGAGGAGCAATTGCTCTTATCGTATCGAATGAGAGAAAATGACGAATTGAACGAAGCAAAAAATCTGAGGAGAGGGAGAAAGCGGCGCGGCGAACCATCCTATTAGAGAATCGTAGGAGAAAGTTGGAGGATGCTGTCATTTGGGAGAACGAGAGAAAAGTTAGGAGGAGAATGATGGAAAGGGAAAGACGGGCTGCGATGTGCTCAGAGGAGAAAAAAGCTAGATTAGAGAAGCAAGCTATTAGTAAGAAAAAGAGTCTCGAATGGGAAACGGAAGAGCAGAAGAAAGCTAGACTAGAGAAACAAACCTCTAGAATGAAAAAGAGTCGTGCGCTCAAAAAACAAAAGAGCTCGGGAAGTCAAGATTAATGAAACTTGAACGCAAGTTGTTCGCTTACTTCTGCTAACAAATTATTACCCGGAATGTATATAAAGAGATTGACTCCCTATTCTTCTTTAAAAATTATGATAGAACAATATGAAAAAGTAGTTACATTTGTGTGCAAAAATTGTTTACTAGAATTCACCTCGAAAGCAGAAATTCAGAAACATTTAAAAATGTGTAAAATACGTCACATAGGAAAGTTTATTATCAGTCCAATATATTGTCACGTATGTAGAAAACATTTTGATCCAAACATGAAACGAATGATCAACCATCACATCATTCGACACGGTTTCATTCTGCCCGATGATGAATAATGATACTCTAAAAGGGAAAAAAAATATTACGTTTTTATTTATTTATTTATTTAAGACTGCTACTGTTATCCGTCCAACTATTATACTTGGGGTCATAACCCTTCCATTTTACGAAATAAAGCATTTTCCCATCTTTATCTTTCTTACTGCGTAGCACTTCTTCTACTAAAAGTAAATCTGGAACTAGGGTTTTTTGAATTTCTTGTTCGTAGAAACCACCCAGCACCGCTTCACACGACTCATCTTTTAAAAGATAAGTAACCGGTTTGGTTTTTTGCACTTTGCGAATCGTAAATACTTCGTTAGTAAAATTTTGTAAATACCCTTTATCTAAAATTTTCTTAACTTTAGAAATTCTGACTTTATTTCCCACGGCAAATTTGGGTTTTTTCAACGATTGTTTTGACTTAATTCTCAGCAATGATTCGTGACGTTTGGTGACTTCCCTCGGCTTTAGTTTAGTTGTGGAGTGAATTGTGTCATTGTAGCGAGAAACTAACTCATCGATAATGTGTATCCACTGATACGTTCCCTGCCTGGTGAATCGTTTCCACATTTGAGTTTTCAGTGTTCTGTTGAAACTTTCCACAATACTCGCTTTCTTCTCAGAGTGGGTAGAGTACATGTAGATGTTGTAACGCTTAACCCTTTGACTTGCAAGCGCGCCATATGGCACGCTTTTAGTTTACACGCCTGCTAAACGACGGCAGCATTAACAATCGAGCTACAAGTTTGTATACAGTTAGCCACACATCTAAGCTGTTAGTTTCGTACAAATTTATGGCGCTGGTGTCTACATATTTGTGTGCGGACAGCAAAAGAACTAAATACGAAACTAGCTGATGCCTGAATGCACTCTGCTCCGCATTGCTTACTCAGGGGCAGCAAAATGGAGGCGTCCGCGTTTTACCGTAAGAGCCGAGTTCAAGCTAGACTTCTCAAGTTTTTGTCATTGATGGTGATATGTCAGAGGGGGAAATTGTTGATGATCGATCAGATATTAGTGAGTCTGAGGACGATGAAACAAGTGAAAGTGATCCCGATGACAACCAAAACAACGATCGTAAACATGTTTGTGTCACCGGTGATGTGTTGATGCCTCCGTGCCCTGCTGTTGTAAATAGTTTTGCTGTAAATAATGCTCAAACTGTACATATTGCTGGTGTAAATAGCGATCCGACTGCAAATATTGCTGGTGTAAATAGAGCTCCGACTGTAAATATTGCTGGTGTAAATAGTGCTGACGTAGCTGCTACTCGTGTAAATAAATCTCCTGTAAATACCGCAGCTGTCAGTTCAACTACTGTAAATAATCGTGCTGTAAATAACATTCTTGCAAATAACGCTGCTGGAAATTCCACTACTGTAAATCGTACTGTAAATAACATTTCTGTAAATAATATCACTGCTGCACCACTCCTGTTGTATGGAAGACATCCAAATCGAGTGTAAATAGTTACCCACAATTTTTAGGAAATGAGGGATTGTGTGCGCCTGTAGATATTGAAGATCCCCATAGTTTATTTACATATTTATTTCCGGAATCACTTTTTGTGACCCTCCAAAACGAAACTAATCGTTACATACACCAACAAGGAAATTCTGAGATTGTGGATGCAACCACACTTGACGAAATGAAAGCTTTCATTGGTTTTATTTTAGCCATGGGTATACATAAATTGACCAGAATTGAAAACAACTGGAACAGCCACTGGGTTTTGAATGTTCCACAGTTTATGCAAGTATTTCCCATAAGGCGTTTTTGGGGATTGTGGAGCAATTTACACGTAAACAATAATGAAACATCTGTTCCTAGAGAGCATCCAGAACATGACAAGTTTCACAAGATACGGCCAGTCATTGAAACACTTTCCAGAACTTTTGAAGAAGCGTACAGCCCCTCTCAAAACATTGCTGTAGATGAAGCGATGGTTCGTTTCAAAGGAAGGCATTCCATGAAGCAGTATCTGCCAAAAAAAACCCATAAAACGTGGCTTCAAAATATGGTGTGCTAGTTGTTCGTGCTGTGGCTACGTATTGAAATTTGAAGTTTACACCGGCAAAGCATACAACAATGTAGCTGAAGTCGGTTTAGCTCACCGTGTTGTGAAAGACTTGGTTTTTGATGATTTCAAAAACAAAAATCATGTCATTTATGTAGACAATTTTTTTACATCTTTTGCCTTGATTGATGACCTGCGAAAGGGCAATATTTTTGTGTGTGGCACAGTAAGGATGGACCGCACCGGCTTCCCAGCTGAGCTAAAGGACAAACAAATAAAAAAAACCATGAAAAGGGGTGACTCAGTGGTTCGCACAAATGGCGAAATTGCTGCGGTCTTGTGGCAGGACAAGCGACAAGTAACGCTTGTTTCAAATGCCTACCCCTCCCATGAAACAACTGTTGTGAAACGAAGAGAGCGGGATGGATCCCAGAATGAATACCCCATTCCATCGTTGATTGCTGGTTACAATCGTTACATGGGAGGGGTAGACATTAGTGATCAGCTGAAAAATCAGTATGGATTCAGCCGAAAAAGCAAACGTTGGTGGATGCGGCTGCTTTTTCATTTTATTGATTTAGCGGTCACAAATGCTTATGTGTTGTATCGAGTGAATTGCCGTGATGTCCGAGTCACTGGAGAAGCCTACAAACCCATGGACCAACTGGCATTCAGGTGCAAACTTATTGACCAATTGGTAAACGGCTTCACGGCTAGAAAATCTGTAGGGCCTATCGCAGTTCCCGTAGCAAGCTTGGCTCCCAGTGGCCATAATTTAGCAAATGTGAACTCTTTTGGAATGGCAAAAGGACGCTGCTATGTTTGCTCACTTGGTGCCACAAAAACAGTGGCACGACGTGAAACAAGATTTGGATGTGCTAAGTGTATGAAAAGAATGTGTCCAGTCCCTTGCTACAACAAGTGGCACAAGTCACCAAGATAAGGTAAGCAGGCTAATGCATTCTTTCTTACTATGATAGCCATAATCACTAATTTTTTTATTTATTTTGCCGTAACATTTTGGTTATGTCAAACGACACAGGCGTACAATTTTTTTTTGTGATACTGCTACCCCAGGCCTGAAACATGTTTGTTTTTTATATTGCGAGTTATGCAGCAGACAGGACTAGAGGACTTCAACAAATTTGTCAACATATTCAACAACCACTGCTACAGTTGTGGAAGAAAAAAGGTATAGCCTAATGTAGGCATATTTGCTCTTCAGTAGGCTACAATTTTTTTTTACAGATTTTGTGAACTTTGCATAATATATAGGCTACGTTAGGTTGTTCTAAAACAACGTTGGTTTAGAATTTACTACACAAATCAAATTACGCAGACTTACAACATATTTGTTTATTATTTTATTTTGCATTGGTGCAGTATGGTACCTGAAATATCTAGGTCTTCAATTGTTTACATTATTTATTTGTTGCTTCGTGTAGGCCTACAGCAGTTTCAACGACCACTGCTGTATTCATTGCAAAATGTAAAGGGCTAGCCTAACGCTGACGTCGTTGTAAAAAGTGTGTAGGCTAAAAGTATGTTCTTTACTAGGCTACACACTTTTTTACAGAATTTGTGAACTTTCTGTAAACTATAGGTAAGATGGTTCTAACACAACATTGGTTTACGATTTACTAAACAAATGAAATTTCATAGACTTACAACACATTTGTTTATTATTTTATTTTGCATCGGTACAGCGTGGGAGCCCAAGCCTGAAACATCTAGATCTTCAGTTGTTGACATTTTTTATTCCATGTTTTTTAGGAGAGCAGCAGTCATCATTCAATGGATAGTGAAAAAAGTGTCTAGCCTCAGTTCAATTTGCTCTACATTAGGCAGTATTCTCTTTTGGGCACAACAGAACATGTTCATAATAAACCAGTTTATTTTGTGACATTATGTCTAGCACAGGCTATCCTACATTGTTTCAAAATTTTACTCTGATTTTGCAATTAGGTTTGCAAATATTTTGTTATGAATAGGTGGGGGATAAGAGTCTAAAGTAGAACCAAAGTTTGTTCTCATAATATCAAAGCACTGCCACCAACAGCCAGCAGTGTCAGTCATGGTAAAAAAAATACAGGAGAAAAAATGTTGATGGAGAAAAACCATGAAAAAAAGCTGCGGTTAGCAAAAAAAAAACAAATAAAAAATTGTTTTGTGGTTTTTGTTATTTTCTCCTTGTTGAATAGGTCCCTTGCCATGTTTCGTCAGGCAGGGCAAAGAGTTTTGCCAGGAAATGACTTTCTTACCGTTCCGTAGTTTTGTTCAGAAAAAAATTATGAATTTTTTTTTGTGTTGTTGTTATTATAGGTTAGGCTACATTCTCAGTAGAGTCAGTTGCCTTGGCTCGAATTTTACCATGGAAGGGCAAGGAGTTTCACCGGGAAATGACTTTTGTAACCACTTAGTAATTATTGTTGTTATAGGTTAGGCAGGGCCATTATACAGGAGGATGGTGGGGGAGCAAGGGATATGCGATGCCTCCCCCCCCCCCATTTGCTAACGGCAGCCCGAATTTCACTAGGAAACAACTTTTAGACATTTTGTGAGTTTTTTTCAGAAATTTTTTTTTGTGCGTTATTGTAACTTAGGTTAGGTTCTGACAGTTGCACTTGCTCGAATGTTACCTGGCAGGGCAA
>JAHWFP010138752.1:0-24832 GCA_023313725.1 Lithobius niger
ATGCTCGCACGATTACCTCTCGGAATTCGCCATCTCCAGTATTTGAGATCTGGTCCCAATCCCTTCCCCCATTAGAGGGCTTGAGACCACCTCTTTGTCTAACCCGATCCACAACGCCGAATGCCTGTGGAAATGTGAATCTCTCCCCACTGCAAGTCCTCCAAGCCCTCTGTTGTATCCAGGCCATGTAGGAATAGCTGGGAATGAGTATATACTGATGCGGCAGTGAATGGGCCCCTGTCTGGTCCTCTCGAAAGGGGATCTCAGCCTTGTTCCCTCGGACGCCTTTCCAACTGTATACGTTTGAGGTTGTATGCTGCTTGTACAAATACTTTCATTGTTGGGCCATTGTTGTAGCAATGGATTTATACCATGAAGACACACTGCTGCAACAATGAAACCGTTGTCTTACCACTAGTAAGAACTACGGCTCGGTGTGGGTTTCTTTACGTAAGTAAGAAAATCAGTCTTCAATTCTTACTTAAGAAGTAAAATACAATCGCTGTCCATATTTACGTATCCCAAATCGTTTCTAAGTATTATTAAACTATTTAACACTTTAAATTAATAACTATTGATGTTGGAAATAAGAAAAAGAATTCTAGGCACAAAAAACGAAGGCGTAGGGTTCTTACTTACGTAAGTAAATGTACTACTGCTATCAATGTTTGTGTATCAACATTTACGTATCAATGTTTCTAAAATAATACATTTTTTTTGCAGCTGAAGAAAGATCCAATGGCAAAAGTTAAAATTGATTACAAATAAGGCATTTATTAGTCATTGCGTTTCAAAAACGGAGTTGGAGTGAAGAACATTCCCGCCAACAATGGCTTGTTATGGTATCGCAATAATGGCCCATTTACTAACAATGCAAATCGTTGTTGTACAAATATGTTCGATGATGCTTCGGCAACAATGCGCTAACACTGTCGCTTTATTGCAACAATGGCTCGTCCATTAAATATTCAACTCGTCGTTGTACAAATATGTTAAACGATGGTGTTCGGCAACAATGCGGTAAGACTTTCGCTTTATTGCCCTCGTGGCTTTGCCACTAGGGTAAACAGCGAAAGTCTTACCTTATTGTTGCCGAATGCCATCATCTAACTGATACTTAGAAAACCATGCGGGACAAACAATATGGCAATAAATTGCGGGCTATTAAAGGCACTGTCAATGCAAGGCACTTAGCTTGTCGCTGAGAAGTGGTGGTATTGGCCATTTTACATATTGGTCGCACCAACCTTACTCATTGCTTTCTTTTGAGGGTGGGGGGAGGGATATCTCTCCTTAGGACCCCCGCACACTAAGCAATCTATATGTAGCACCGCGCACTTGGCCGCCGTGGCCAGTCGGTCGCAGCGGCCACTGGGATCACGAGCGGCATGCTGGCGACCATATACTTGCTCCGTGTTCATTTTTCATAACGTGATCGAGAATTATCAATGAAAAACGGACGTAGCTGCGCGGCATGTCGCCATGTTTTTTGGCCGCGACGACCACTGGCCGCACGACTTGGTCGCCCAGTGCGCAGGACCCTTAATGTTATTGGTGTCGCCAGCCACTTACAGTTCATAATGTGCTAGTTAATTGTTAGTGTTCATCGCCATTTGCATGTTCCACGAGACTTAACAGGTCAGTCGGGTGATGCGTCTGTCCGCCTGTAACGGGTTTTTGTATTTTTAAAGGAGATACAGATACGTAAAAAAATCTTGAGTTGGGGTTTGTTTAACATCTCGGTATTATAATGGTACAGTGCAACCCGGATATAAATGCACTGTGACTGTGTCTGGGACTAATGACCTAGCTATCGTTGCACCATAAATCCTCATTTCTTCCTCCCTTTTCCCTGGTTGGTCAACAGAATTGCCACCCAAAAGAGTCGTTAAAAGCAGAGACAATCAAATCAAATCAAATTGAGATTAACGGTTTTTGCCTCTCATTCAAGAAATCGACAGGTAGAGCGTCACGTGACAAACGTTAACGAGCGTTGCGTTCGCTATCGAACTAAAGGGCTTTGTGGGAAAAAAAGGAATTGCGTTTGCAGCGATGGTGTCAATGGTGTTCCATGTGGGGACGACCTCAGGTGAAAGCGAAGATACAGCTGTCAAATTCAAGTTGAGTGCGATTCAGAGATGATGTTCCGTAGATCAATACGACTGTCTACTGATGAATATGGCCCAACATGCTGATGTTCCGTAGATCAATACGACTGTCTACTGATGAATATGGCCCAACATGCTACAAGTGTTTGATATTTGTGTTTTAACATTAGTAATAGGAGCACAAGCGTACACCCTGTCGAACGAAGTAACCTTTTCATAGTTTAGTTTCTAGTGAGTAATGGCGTGTCGTTTTGTTTCTTGTTTTGGACAAAACGTGCCTTGCTGCTTAGCTTTTAACTTTTTTCTTTAACTTTTTTTTTTAATTAATTTCTTTTGAGCCTTAAGTCAGCCGAAGCAATTCAATGCTTGTATGGCTGAACCAGCTCAATTTTGAACATTACCAGACTTTTAGAGACGAAGAAACATCTGGTAAAGGGAGGAGCCAACCCGGGGATTCGATCCAGGAAACCTCCGATCATCGTAGGGGCCGAAAGATTGTCCAGAATTGGCCAGAATAGTGCCAATAGCCGCTGAAGGAGCATGGTAGCCTCTCGTGCTACCCTGGCCGGCATTCCTGGCGGGGACTTTGCCAAGATCCCCTTTCCAGGGGTTCGACCAGGTCTGCAAACCTCCAGCAACCAGGCTGAGCTCTCTCCCCACTCAGCCACGATGGCCACAGTAGAAAATTTGGTAGTTTTAGGTATGTGCGTTGTAGGACTGTTATTGGACAATAATTTTGTTTGACAGCTATACCGAGTTAGAGAAACTTGCAACATTCAGATTTAGAGTTGCTAGCTGAACCAAAAACGTGATTGTTTATCTTGTGAGGGAAGAAAAAAAATCAAGGAATTATGTTAGTTGAACGAAAGTGGTTATGGTCTTGACAGGCCCGTTGTTCTGCTTCAGTGTAGAAGTAACTTATTTTCATTATTTTAAGTTTGCGGCGTAAATTTCGATTAGTTGTCTGGGAAAATTGCTGACAGTTGTTCCATTTAGTTAGCGTTTTATTGGACAGGTGCTTGCTGCCCCAACTCACTTTTCTTTGTGGTCTGGTAAGTTGACGTTAATTGCAGTTTATTTGACGTAGAAAATCCCCCTGAAAATTGTTGATTTTTTTTTCTCTCAACAAACCTTGTCGACATGAAATATTATTGGACTGGTGCCAATAATTATTATAAGTGTCCTTTGTGCTTAGCACAGCATGGATGAGTCTTTGCCTGTGGCTGAAGCAAACTCTTGCATTACATTACCGTCAGTTTTTAAAATTAATAATTTACTCAACTAGCCTGAAGACTGACAGTCAGTCACAGTGTTCCTGAAAAATTAAAAGTCTTCTTTAAAGAAAAATAGGATATAATGAAATAAGTGATGATTTCATAATGTATTAAAGGTTCTTTCCTTTTTTTTTTTTATCGTTTTGTGGGTTCCAACTCTCTCCGTCGCCAGTCGCCATTTGGCGAATGAAAATGAATAGTGGGGGACGTGAATTCAGCCCTATTCGCCAGAAAGACAACTGCAGCAATAGAGAATAAATACATACGGATGCAAACCTATTTACGTTGCTTTTTGGACTTAAATGTCAGACTGCCTGAGCAGGGAATTGAACCCACGACCTTTGGAACCAGATTCGCAATCCCTACTGCTGAGCCATGCTGACACGGCCTGGTTCAGGCAGTCTGACATGTAAGTCCAAAAGGCAACGTAAATAGGTTTCCATCCGTATTTTTTTTAACCCATTTCGAGCCTGTTTGGCTCTCCATCCTGTTTAAGCAATAGAGAATGACATCAGAGTAGCTAAAATCTCGAAAATCTCGAGATGAACTGTTTGTGGCTGTATGTTGAAATTTACAAGGGTTACACATTATTTTTTCTACAACAATTTTGGGCGTTAACGAAAATCGTACAATTTCGTAAATGCATAGCGTAAAGTAGAAAAACAATGCGTCGTGTTAGATGTAGCCTATTTTGTATGTGGCAAGCCGAAACTGTGAAATGGCGAGCACTTTCTCAGTTCTAATGGCAAATTGGCGACTGCCACTGGATTGACATTCGATAGGATTGTTTGGTTCCGTGTGTAGAATGTCAATAAAGTTTATTTACCTCGATGATGAATGATACATTGGTACATTTAAAATATATAGGGATATATTTAACGAACGATATTTATTCCATAGCCATAAAGTAGTCAAAACAAAAGCCATCCACCCCAGCAACTGTTAACTGACATACTGGACGGAAAGTAGCAACCGAGTGCCTATCGGCTTTCAGCGCAACTGTCAGTACCTTCCTAAACCACCGAACAGAGCGAACAGAACGCACCACTGTTACAGACAGTTTGGCTCCAAACTTGACGTCGCGCGTGCGCAGTGATGTTGCGTTGGCCGTTCAGTACCTTCCTATATAACTACAACAGCTCAACAAAAAGCAGAGTATTCGATACGTCATGCTTTCACCGCGACCTGGCCTGGCTAATGGATTTGACCAGGATTGGCTAATGGATGGGACCAGGCGAGAGCAAGGCCAAATTGCGAACCATATCAGGGAGGTGGTTTGCTGGGGTGGAGGTTTGAGCATGCGCGAGGTAACAGTTTTGACGAAACAGATTCATCGCTGACGATGTTGACGTCAATCAGGCCGCATCAACACGGATATTAGCAGGGAATGAGCCAAACTGTCACCAACAGTGGTGCGTTTGGTACGCTCTGTTTGGTTGTTTAGGAAGGTACCGTGTGTTTTCATAGTCATATTTATAACTAGTTTAATACTAACATACTTACTGCGTTTTTTAGAAAATTGTGGGCACGCATCTCTATATGCCTCGTGTGGTTATTTGACCCAAGTGATAACTCATAAGTCGATATAAAACAGTCTGTGGAATTGAAACGGTAATGTCCGTCAGTGTGCACACAGACGAATTGCGCCTGTGTGACCGTTTTGACAGCTTAAGAAATTCGACAGGCAGGGTGTGTTAATACACCATCACACTTTATATTTGTTTTAAACAAATATCTTACAATTTTTATTCGGCAATCTGTTAACAAAATCTTTTTCATTTCTGCAGCATCTGCTTTCAGAAACTCCAACAGCAAGAAAATTATTGGTAAACGATCATAATTTAGAATTTAGTCACCTGTCCAATCCCGTTTTACTAATGCTTACGAATTATGCCTAAAGCGAGTGAAAGGCGACGGTAGCGATCATGAGGGGAGCTGAAATTTGCTCTTAGTAATTCTGTTAACGTTATATTCAGACACATACCGTAATTACTTTTTCGTTCAGTGTACGTTGCACAAATTATGTGAATTAATAATGCTGCGATGATGTCAAGCCAACACAGCGCTTTACTAACAATGTAATAGTTTGTACAGGAATCAATAAATTATTGCCGTAATAACAAACGTCTATATAACATTAACAATGAAAGCAATAGTAATGCCAAATAACTAGCTGATTATCCATTTCTCACCAGGTATTTTCAAGCCCGTTTCAAGCATTTGGAGCTTCACAAAACGGATACTCTCCATTATTCTTGCATGCAGCTCTTTAAATTTTTTTGTGTGTGTTGGGAGATGTAACGGACCGAATATGCAAAACCATGTTCAAGACAGAACGGAACTACATTCAAGAATTACGACTCTAGCATTTCTGTAATCGGTAAATGTTTGATACTTTGCACGAAATTAAATATCGGCTAGGTATTCTGCCTGAAACAAAAGGGAGAGCATGTGGTAGAGTGTTAGTGTTATTATTATTCAGTTAAAACCTTTTGAGTTGTTCTCTCCGATGGACAGAAAAGCATTACAATTGCTTTCACAGTTAACTATGATAGAAGTTGTAAATAGGACACTAAGACACCATGTACATGTTTAGTCTGAAAACCCACATCAGCCACCATTTGTTAATGGATTGTTAATGGGCACTTTTTTTTACTGTTGGTTAAAATTATAACCCTTTATACGGTTTACACTGACCTAATTTTGATAATTACGCAGCAAAATTCGCGTCGAGCACATCAACACATCTACGTTTGGGGCGTGTTTGCCAATTACACTGTTTTCCAAAGGATAAGAAATCTCGTACCGATACTTCCAAATCGTATGAATATGTCCAAATATGTCCAAATGTACTTAAACTTAGAACCCACTCGTTTAGCGGTAATCCACCCTTGTTTTAAAAGAAGGAATACGGCCTTACCTGAATTAAGAAATTCGAAAGCAGAAACAGAAAAAATAAGCCTTTCGGCACTGTTTTTAGGCAATTAAGCTAATTTCCAGTAGTCATATGGAATTCTTAATTTCCGCATAGTTGACAATAAAAACCCAGACACATTGATAATTGTGACAAATAAAGTTATCTACATTATTAATACATTCTTAAACATCATCTCACCATTCGCGTTCGAATCAGCTCATAGAAACGGCAGCAACGCCCATAATAAGGAAGTATATCTTTTATGGCGACCATTGCATGCAAACCTCAAAGCCACCTGAGAAATACCTTGCGAGCAGCTTTTTCTGCAATCCAGGTAAAGGTCAGCAACGGAAACACACCATTTCCCCAGCACATGCCGTCCTTAGATAGGTTAGGAGCTATAGTAAAACCAAGATAATGGAATTTGTTGCTTAGAATATGTCATAACATAACGTCCCTTGTACTGCGTGATCGATGGCTCTACCCCACTCCTTCCTCGACATGGGACTGTTATGGACTTCGCGAACGTCCGTTTGAGGCTTTAGTTGGCCCCCAACTCCCGGATATCTGATATTGAAAGGCTTTGTCCACGGCGTCGAGCAGGTTGCAATTCGTTTCCCATTTTGGACAGTAAAGCAATTTCGTCCACAGGGCAGAGGAAATAGTGCGCCCTGTTATTATTGTTGGTTGTTGCAGATAAACGGTGAAAACGACTTGTGATAGCGTAAAACCAGAAATGCATTAAAACATCAAATGTCTCGGACTGTTTCGGACTTTTCATTGTTCATGATGCCAATGTTCATTTGTTTCTTCCACAGAGCTGCAGGAGTTGTTGACTTGTGATCGGGATGAGGTGACACTTGAGTGCCCCGAGGGCTGGTTCGTGGCAATCCATGGGGCTCAGTTCACCAACAATGGCTCAAAGGGGCTTCCCTCCTGTTCCAACGACCTCTACGACGACGAGCAGAACACCACCTGCTCAGAAGACTTGCGAATTCCAGTCAACTACAGGTAGACACATTAAAATTGTATAACTCTAACCTACTTTTTCCGTAACGTAATTAATTACAGGCTCTACATTCCTACTAATTTTACTTAAAGTAAATTTGTTAAAAGCACTTCGGCGCCAAAGCTGTTCAGCATCGACGTCTTCAAGCGGGCATGTTGCGACATCTACTGAGAACGTCAAAGACCAAACAACTCACTAATACAAGGCTAGCTGAGATAAAGCTTGCTGTGTGCCCCCACGGGGCTGCAGTCACAAACAACAAATGGGGGCGGTGTGAAAACATGACTTCCTATTAGACCGGCACAGCTAGTTGCAGAGAAAATAACAGCTTAATTACGAACTGGCTCGTTTTCTTCCCTACAAAATTATTGGACAGCTTACTGAACACTGAAAACCTACCCTCGCCCCTCCCCCCAATCGTCAATCGTTGATGGTGATCTTCTACGTGGTCCAGACGTGCGTGACGTCATTTGTGACTAGCCACACGCTGAGCTTTTCATTGGGACCCAGTGAACAGAAATTTTAGAGTATTGCAGGCTCGAATCGAAATGTCTGCCCAGTCTTCATTTCTTAATCCTAAAGGACTGTTTTATAATATGAAACTCAGCAAATAAATGTTTGTAAGTGAAGCGTTTGAAAATAATGATGATGTTCTGGAAATAATTGAGCAAATTGCAATAGCATAAAACTTGTGCACATTAATACAAAAAAACTTGAGGAAAAATTAAGACTTGTTACCACAACAGATGTAAAAATCTAATAAGGTAAAATACTAACTTAGATTACTATTACCGAGCTTGAGAAAAAAACAAAGAGGAGGCTGAATCTTAGATTATAAACCAAAGTCTCATAGCAGAAATGAAGCAACCGCAACGACTCCCGGAAGGGGAACAATAAAAACGTGCGAGTGTGTCAATTCTTTGGCTTGAATTTGAAACTGGGACGTTGTTGCCCTGAAAAGAAGTTGAAATTGGCACATTGTTGCCTCGACTAACAATTTGGTCTAACAATTATCCTTCTAACTAAACACCCTGGTAATCTCAAGGGCAAGTATTACATGACGTCATGCACACTTCTTTTTCACACGGTACGCATCGCTTAAGCCACAGCGAAAGACTGGGAGGGGGGGGGGGTGGCGGGAAGTGAGCTGTTACCATTAAGCATGCGATTACGCATTAACTCAACCTAAAAAGAATTTCTGGGGGTGTTTGCTATTAATTCAAATAACCATCCACATTCAACTACGTATAGCAAAGAGGAGGAAGGGAAGGAAACCAAGAGGAGAGGGAGAGGACGGGATAAAAGGAGGAGTGGAGAGGGGAGGGAGAGGATTTGCGGAAAGGGGGAGTGTTACACAAACAAAAATCTACTGTTGCAGTGAACGATCAGGCAGCACCGAGCAAATACTGGAAAACAACCACGGGTCAAACAAATCCCCGGGCGAAGCCGGGTACGACTGCTAGTTATTGTATAATACAGAAAATTTGCTAATTGTTAGTAAAGAATTCTAGCCTGGAATTAGAATTTTTCTTATGAGTGTGAGCCGTTGCGCTCCCCTGGGTGAGTATGTGAACGCATTTGGTCGCTGCGAGCGCAAAGATGGCTCAAGCATTTGTTACATGATAACACTAAATTGGAACAATAATAGTAAATCTAATAAAACTATACATGAAATAAAATTTCAAACTACAATACGTATTTACTCTTGTGACGTGTACACAGTTAGTGTTATGCACTGTAATGTTGGTGGGCACTGGCACTGACGCTGTCACAGTTGGACTGCACGCACCTTTATTAATAGTTGTTGTTGCTGCGATCAAATAATTTTGAATTAGTCATTTTTGAACAGCACTACTGCTTGGTACAAAGCACAAAGAATAATGAGCAACCGCTCGAAATTAACAGGTATAGTTGCAACGTCTGACGAACAGGACGAGTGGCGATGTCAGTGCATTCGGTATTCAATGTGCATAACCCAACTAAACCCCAAAACGACACTCTGCATAAAAAATAGCTGTTTCGAGAAAATGCTTGCTGTTACCATTCGCTGCTGTTGTTGATTATTAGTTAGTTATTAAATCTCATTGAATTAGTACTTCATGGAAGAAAATTCTCTTAGACAATTTGCTTAGGGAGCATTCACAAATTACCTAACACTTTTTCTATCAATTTAGACCCTCCGTCCCCCTTTGTAATGGAAGTGTAACGCATATCATGACTTCCCACCCGAAAATACGTAACACTTTCGCACCCCCCACCCCCCTCCCCAATCGATTGTACAGCTTTTTTTGTATGAATTTATATTTATAAGCTGTACTTATACCTGGCGGCAAATGACCAGTGATTTTGGTAAAAAAAAAAATTAAGTCATAATCAGAAGTTAGAAAAATAGTTTAGCTAAAAGAAATTTAGCTGAATAACTTAGAAATAAAAATTATCAAAAAATAATTTTGCGTAAATTAGTGTGTTACGTAACACTTTGTCGTACTCCCCATCACCCGCAAAATGCATGGTAACACATTTTCTGACCCCCCGCCCTCCCCCCCCCCTCTCCTTGGGGTACCCTCCAAGTGTCAGGCAATTTGTGAACGCTTCCTAAGTAAACTTATTTCATTTTCCAAAAGTCATTTTTGTGTTTTGGAGAGAGTAAATCTTAGCTCCCATAAGATTATAAGCTGGCCGCCCTTCGGGAGTTCACGAGAGTAAATTGTTTCGTTGATCCCAAAGTAATTCGAATCCTGATATCAAAACAAGGGATTAGAATTGCGTAATAATTATGTAGAAGCCAGACGTAACGGTATTTTTAGGAATCCTAAATAGGCTGATCAGGGAAACTGATGCACGAGACAACCAAATTACACTTGGGACTTTCAATAGCAACGATTAATACTTTATACGGACCGGTTCCTGGATGGACAAGAACTTAAGAGTGTAGCTAACTAACTATGCACGGATTCCGGTACTGCTAATTGATGCTGAATAATGGAGTTTGTTGTTAACGGCTTAATTTTGTTTCGTGGACGTGGAACGAAGTTAATAACGACTTAGTTGCGCCAATCCAATTCCGGCGTTAGTTAGTTATTAACGTTGACAGCAATTTCGAATCGAACACGTTCGGCTCTCCCCCCACCCCCCCCCCCCCACTCCCCTCCCACTCAACAATTTCCGACCCCCCCTCCCGAGTTCGAAATTGCCTGCGGTTTGTTGATCACGCCTAATGAAGTCAGAAAGTGGCTGGAGGTATTAATGGTGGATGGAACAGCCTTGAGGGGAAGGCAAGAGTCAACGTTAAGATCGGACAAAAAAAAAAATAATACTGGTCCAAGTTTCAAGAAAGTTTTTAAAGTTGCGATTAAATGGACAGTATAGCCACTACTTGATAGACTGCATCACAAACCAGTATGGCGCCATAAAATAAAACCTACGACGGCGTTCACTTATGAATACCACTCGAAGGATCCGACAAGGGTCTGTGCGCTGTCTGATTTCGGATTTACAAATCTTTCGAAATCTGCAAATCTAAGTGAAATCTGCAAATCGTAGCAAATCAGTGTAAATTAATACGAAATCTGCAAATCTGCTTGCAATCTGCTTCAAATCTTCAAATCCAAGTGAAACTTGCAAATTTTTCAAATCTCCAAATCTCTACAAATCCTGCAAATCAGAGCATATCAGCACGAAATCTGCAAATCCACTCGTTAATCCAGTAAAATCTGCAAATTCACACAAATCACTGTAAATAAGCAAATCTAAATGAAATCTGTAAATCGTCATGAAATCCAAGCGAAATCTTGAAAATTCGAACAAATCTTGAAAATCTTTGGAAATCTTGCTAATCTGTACAAATCTTGTAATCCGTACAAATCTTGTAATCCGTAGAAAACTTGCAAATCCCTGCAAATCTGCAAACCCAATGCAAATCTGCAAATCTGTTGTAGTGATTTCGGATATGCCAACCTCGTATAGGCTACTATTGGTAGGAGCCCTCGAAATACCACACCAGCTTCTGTTGCGCTCACGTGACTCAGGTGCTACACGTGGGGAAGAATCGAAACCGAAGACATCTCGCGTAGCGATGTCCGATTGTTAACGATTCATTGTCAGGATGGCACGTGACACGGTTAGCTCCCACGAAACTCCTGCGTTATGGCTTCATGACGCAACGACATCAGGCATGAAGTGGGAAAAAGTCCTCGGTTCGGCGGGAGATAGGGTGCGTTTATGCCACGACTCGCTTTTTCATTTTCGCAAGCTAGAAACCATCTGAAATGCCGACATGGCGGTGGTTTTAGTTCTTTCAGATCACAACGAAAACGGTCAATAATGTGCAGTTCAAAAGCGACTGGGAAAATTATTATTATTATTATTATTATTATTGGTAAATTCTTACAAAAACTAAAGGTTCTCACAGACAGCTGTTAGCTGAATAGAAAATAACTATTAAATATTAAAATACTAAAATAACTAAACAGCAGATTTTATTGTAAATTAATTCCTTTTTGTACATATTTAACCATTTTGTATATATTGTGTAATTTATTGTATATATTGCGGTTCTCACAAGTTTTTATTTAAAACTTCGAGCCTTGAAAACGCAATAAATTTATTATTATTATTATTATTATTATAAAAAATAAAAAAATAAAAAATAAATAATAAATAATAATAAATAATAATAATAATAATAATAATAAATTATTATATATTATTATATATATTATATTATTATTATTATTATTATTTATATATTATATATTATATATTATATTATATTATTATATTATATTATATATTATTTATATAAACGATATCCTAGAGGAAAACTATCGTTGTCAAATCACTTTATATGCCGATGATATTCTTTTGATATCGGTTAGTAACAAACAAGAAGTTATGGTGAATAATCTTCAAAACGATTTTAATGTCATAAATCAATACCTATCCAACAATGAATTATACATTAATAATGACAAAACAAACTTTATGCATGTAGCTACCTCACATACCGAAAAAAAAACCTGTATTATCCATTCACATAATTAAAATTGCATGTTTAACTTGTATTGTAATCGCTGTCCTAAAATCAATCAGGTTGCCTCGCTACGCTATTTAGGAATTGAAATTGATGAAAACTGGAAATTTTATACACATATCGAAAATCTAAAGAAAAAATTCGAGGGATTATACCGATGCTATACAGAGTCAATAAAACATTTGGAATCGAAATTTAAAAAATGATCTATGAATCGTGGCTACTGTAACAGGTTCGCTATGCTTGCATTATATTTGGTTCAACCACCGAAAACTACATTGAAAAATTACAAAAAACATTGAATAAAGCAACGAAAGCACTCTTTAGCTCAAAAGTTAAAATGTCGACCAAAAATATTCTCAAAAAATTTCAGCTACTTAACTTTGCTAAATTGTTCAAATTAAATGTTATAATCACAAACTTTTTTGACAACAATTATCAAAAAAGAACTATAAGAGTTGGAAGAAGCAATACAGCATGGTTACAGGCTCAAACCTGGAAAAATTCCTATGGTAGAAGATGCCTTGAATATTTAGTACCCTCCATTCTCAACCAGTTACCATCCAAAATTCGATCGAAATTAACGAGAGGAAATATTAAAAAAATTGTTAAAAATTGGCTCCTAAATCAAGCATACTGGACAATTGTATTCTGCAAGAAATATGATACTGTTAAAAAATTCTGTATAACAACTACCGTTACATGATTGTATGTATAAATGTCTTATGTTCAGTGCACAAACAAGCCAGTTAGGCTTCGTGCATGCATGTTATGTGTATAATTACAATTGCTGAATAAATATTATTATTATTATTATTAATATTATTATTAAGTAAAAATATACTTAATTACCAAAGTATAACAAAGTTAAAAATAGCCCTAAAACAATCAATAGTAGAAATATATAAATCTAATATTAAATAATTAAAACTGATCTACTGATAATGTTGTATATGTAAATAACGTGCCTAGAAAATTGTTGAAAAATACTAATTGAAATAAGAATTAACACAATTAATTAAACATGTAAGAGATTTTTTCTTTTTATTATTATTAATGTGCATTTATTGATGTATTTCATCGACAAATACTTTAAAATGTAAATTTAGTGTATATATTTTGTGTTATTTATTGTGTTAAATTGTAAGTGTTGTTTTTTGCTGCTCACACAAGTTCCTTGGAACTTCGAGCACGTTCAAGCAATAAAATATTATTATTATTATTATTATTATTATTATTATTATTATTATTATTATTATTATTATTATTATTAAGTGTACACGAAGAACGACTGAAATATACTGAAAGTAATTCAATTTAAAGTAACGTGTAACCAAGTCAGGAGCCCAGCCCTTTACTTTGCAACCCGATAGGTTGAAAGGTTACAAAGGTTACAAAATTACAAGTAAGCCCTACTTCCCCAACAATCAATGATCCGGTGCTCCTTTATATGCTTTTATTAATATGATGATGCAGTTGAAAGTAGACTGCTTTAAAATGGACGTTTAGTATTCTCATTGGTTGCCATCCCTTCCGATACCGACGTCCCACGCGACGTTAATGTTGGCGAATATTTTCGATGTATTCGCGTCCGCCATAAATTAATGAACACACTGTGATCCATAAATTAGTACCCTATTTGCAAACGTCTGTAAATAACTAATAATGAAAGCAAACCTAATGCTGTTTCGTCCATCAGCCATGGCAACTCGGACGGCTTTATTAAAAAAAATTAACACTAATTACAAACAATAACGTCAGGTGTGCCGTAAAAAAGGGGTTATATGATTGAATTTTCACTTGTTAAAATGTACACGGATAAAAATTGATCACTTTTAATTGAAATGATCAAATGTACAATTGAGAAAATTGCATCTGTTTAAGTGCTGCTGTGCTTTACGTTTTCAATATATAATTCGTAAAGCACAACAGTACTTAAACAGATGCAATTTTCTCAATTGTACAGTTGATTATTTCAATTAAAAATCACCAATTTTTATCCGTGTACATTTTAACAAGTGAAAATTCAATCATATAACCCCTTTTTTACGGCTATGGCGTCACGCAACAAAGGTTTACGCATGCAGTCGATTGTTGCTGGCCACTTTGAAACAATTCAAGTCAGCTCTAAAAGCCTGCATCTGCGAAATAAATAACGCAATTCTATCGTTTTTAGCTGCTAACCGGATCAACACAACTTAGTTTGGTTTAAAAATATATGCGTTTAGCTGAAACATTGATTCTTTCACGAACATTTATTGGGAGCCATGGCCCACAGCCGCATGCCCCATCCTAACCACAATGAGTACATCATGACTCGTACATCTGCTTATACATCTACTTACATCACTACTCACAATCTTGACACTGGCCCTAGACTCTACTCCCACCAAACTCCTCTGTACCTTCTTGACTAGCACTGTGTGCGGAACTGGCCCACCTTCTCTCACCCATTTAGGGAAAGTTCCAGTGGGGCCAGAGTAGTGGGGAACGATACCTTGCTCAACCCTGGCACTCTTCACCACACTTGACCTGCCTATCCACTGTGTAGAAGGCACTAGCAGTCTGGCCGCGGGGGGGATCAGAAGAATCTCACACCCAATCTAACTTTAAGTTCTACACGTTAGTCTCTGTCACTCTGCAAAACTTCGCAACCATCCGTAACCGGTTACCTTCCGTCAAAAACAGCAACTCTTGAACCGTAGATACTTTCAGCATCCAGGGAGCCACACGCAACCGTACTGCAGCATACTTTCTGCAATGCCGCAGAACATGCTCTGGCGTCTCGTCAGCTAAACAATGTGGACAGGTTTGGCTCGGAAACCTGTGCGAGCGCAGGAGAGTGTGACCAACTCTTGAGTCTGGACACAATTTTCACATCACAAAACCTCATTTTATTCAAGCAAGACTTAAGCACACACCGCGGTTGAAGAGCCCAAAAATCCCTGGCAGCATCTGTTCTGTCCCAACTGTCTTGTCACAGCTTGAGACATACCGTTCAACAATTAACTTTTTAGTAAAGACATAACATGTGCACGAAAAATGAATCTGGAGTTTGCTGAGTGGCATTGTTCACTAAATACAATGGTTAAATCAATGTAAAACAATCAAAATGATCGTTTAGGGTACCGTAACTCCGGAATGGATCAACCCATTGCCCAGGGATAGCCCAGGGTAGCCCAGGGTAATTTCTGGCTCAGATCATGTTTCAGATTTTAGGTAGGTGCAGTAGTTTTTTTTTAGCCCATGGATAGCCCAGGGTAATTTCTGGCTCAGATCATGTTTCAGATTTTAGGTAGGTGCAGTAGTTTTTTTTTTTGAAACCGTGTCAGCCAAGAACAAGAACAACAATAAGTGAACACTTTTAAAATTTACGTGTGGCTCCGTACGTTTACTCTTGCACGGAATTACATAAAACTTAGTGTAAAGTTGGGAAAAGTTGCTATCTACTATCTGGCCAAGTTTGGTCGAAATATATTGAATAAAAACGGAGAAATTAATATTTTAAGTTTTGCTGGAGAGAGGACTTCAATCATATCTATATACACGGCTATCGCCGTGTATGATATCTCTACAAACGTGAGCTTCAGTAGTTGTGTATAGCCTATACACAGAATCTCTAGTGGATTTTCAATTTCGGGCCAGGTATTGTCAAGCCGTTTCAAGCATTGGGAGATTTACAAAACTTCACAAAACGCGCAGCTCTTTTAAGTCTATTTCCCCCGACATTAAAAATTTTTTTTTTGTGTGTTGGGGGGTGTAACGGACCGAGTGTACCAAAACCAGGTGACGGACAGACCGAAACTTCGTGAAAAAATTACGGAAGCCATTAGTTTCGTAGCTCGTAAACGTTTGTCAATACTTAGAGCGAAACTAGAAATAGGCTACAGATATTCTGTGTAACACTAACAACTGTACAGCGCACGTAAGTATTGGTGTTAATTTCTTTTTAGTTCTTCTTTTTGAGTTCTTGCCAAGGGACGAAAGCACATTACGATTGCTTTCATTACTAATTTTTTATAGGCCAGTATTTTATGGACACCCTACACAGTACAAAACCTGGGCTTCTAACTGCTAACTTCTTTAGTTTGGAACTGTCTGTGGTTTGTTAACAGGACGGATTAAGGAGTTTAAGGGGTTTTGGCTAGTTCGTCGAAAACAAGAGAGAACTTCAATTGAACTAAGTTAAATTAATTCATTCTTTCCCACGAGCACTTTGCCGACCGTGTCATTGTCAGTGAGCAGTTGAGCCTTTCGTTGCAAAAGGTTGAGAGTTCAACTCCCTTCTCAGGCAGTCTGAAATTTAGGTCCAAAAGACAACGAAATTAGGCTCGCATCAGCATTTATTTAATATTAATCAAGCCCACTTGGCTTTCCGTCCTGTAATTACTGTATGTTTATATGTCACTTGTTTACGATTGCTTGAATAACCCTTCTTCCGTCTCTTACTGTATTTCAAAATGCGTGAACAATATCTCACATGAAAATACGTATCTTCAACTCGGTAGAATACAAATCTTATCTGCGGGAGATATTTAAGTTTCAACATGGCTCTTCTTTTGGTTTATCAATTCTTAAGCAAACCATTGAATTCAAGTATTTGGGAATATTTTTTTTGCTTTCTTAAATTGACGCCTCCATGCCATTTGAATAATAATCTGAGTTAGGACGAGAGCGTGTCATGGCTTCACTGCCATTGTCATACCAGGTGTAAACACTTCCGGAGGGCTTTACTCTGTAAAAGGGCTCTTTAAAAGGGCTTTTCGCCATAAAAGGCAAAAAGTAACAACCCAATTTAACATTAAACAAAGCAAAGCCCGCGAACGAAAAATAATTAATGATGTATGAATTATTGGAGCCAACATAAGTTGGAAATCCATTATTTAACATGCACAGCCTATGCGATTCAGGAAAGATATTTCATCATGGTTTATCAAACTATGCATGAACAGATTAGGGATTTGCAACGAAGGTATTGGAGCCATTTATGGTAGAAATGTCTGTGTTTACTACCTTTGTTCCTGCTCGACTCATTATCACCACGTAATATTCTCTCTCAAAAATATAGAATGTTCCAACTCTTAATTGGCAAACAATGAGAAATTCTATACGTTGTTGGACTTCGTGAGTGGGTGAGGCTTAAACAATACGTAGTTGCCCCCTGACTGGGGGCAAAAGCTCACGACAACACAGATACACTGAAAGAATTTTAATTTTCAGCACTTTTGTTGGTGCTTTGTTCACCTATAAAACGTAACAACACAATGAGTGTGACATAGAATGCTCTCAGGTAAAAGGTACTCCAACCAACATACTTACAAATAAATTAAAACAGTAAAAACAGGGAGGGATCAGCCCTAACAAGGTAATCAGACGGCGGCCATGTTGATTAGTGACGTCAATAATGTTTGACGTACTTAGATCATGAGCCCACGTATACCTACGTGCCTCAATATGCATGAATCCCTCTACAACCCCAAAATTGACTCAATCAGGGGAGTTGTGTACTACATAAAATGTGTTACGTGCACAGCTATTTACGTGTGTCAATGCCAGAGGCCCCTGGGGGTCCGTAAGTGGGACCATGGAGGCGCCCTAGCCTGAGATAATCAAAAGTATGCCATAGTGAAACATGCCACAACTACAAGCCACAACATTCTTGTTAGCCAAACTCATATCCTTTACAAAGAACCAATAGATAAAATAATACTATGCTTTGTTCCACATTATGTTTTCAGAAAACTGACTGTATGACGCCACGTTTTCTTCCACTACGAGTGCAAAAAATCCATAAATATCCCATTCTCAAACTCTAACAGTAACTTTCTTGAGTCTACAAGTGTAATATTCACATGTTTTTGCACTCTTAGTGCAAAGAAACAAGTCGTCATCCAGTCAATTTTCTGAAAACATAATGTGGAACAAACTACAATTATACAATTATGCAATTATACAATTAGACAATTATACAATTAGAAGCCTACACAATCACAGTAAATTCCACAAGAGCCATGAACATTATCAAACATTTTCCTGTACACCAAAGGTGGAAAAAGCTATATGAAGATCTGCACGTCAAACATTATTGATGTCACTAATCAACATGACCGCCGTCTGATTATCTTGTTAAGGTTGGTCCCTCCCTGTTATTACTGTTTTAATTTATTTGTAAGTATGTTGGGTGGAGTACTTTTTACCTGAGAGCATTCTATGTCACAATCATTGTGCTGTTACGTTTTATAGGTGAACAAGACACAAACAAAAGTGCTGAAAATTAAAATTCTTTCAGTGTATCCGTGTTGTCGTGAGCTTTTGCCCAGTCAGGGGGCAACTACGTATTGTTTGAGAAATTCCACACTCCGACGTGCACTTTTACACTCGTGACTTTTGCACCGGTTAACAACCAAGTGTCTTATGTTTAAAAAAAAATCATACCAACATGATAACGAAGCAAACATTCAGCAATAAAGTGGCCATGACAATACAAGATATACTAATGCGAGAAAGAAAGAAAAGTCTACTAACCTTACTGGAACGCAAACCCAGGAGTTACTGCTTACTAGGCTTGGCACTGTAACCACTGCACTACTGAGATGGGGCTCTGGCTAAGGGCTCCAGCCGAACCGGGTTGCTGTTCAGCATTTCTCAGTGTTATAAATGTGTAGAAGGAGGGAAAAGAAACGTGCTTCATGGTATCAAAATCAGAAATAATGCAAGCAGGTGAACAAAGAATAAATTAGAAGGTAAATAGTTTTCAATTTAAACAGTCTGACAGCATTAAATACTGGGAGTTATTATTAGTGTGTCGTGTATTCTGACAAGATCAGTGTTGAATGTTAACTGCTTGCTTTGTTAACCATTTACAGTGTGATTTATTCTTTGGTCATATCAACACGCATTGAAATTTTAGTGGTCTTATTACTATTGCAACGACTTTGTCCGTCCATCCCAAATAAGAACGATCATTTTGGTAGGACAAGAAGCACCAGTAGTCCATTTTTCACGTTACAAACTTACTTCCGGGTCAGGCCACGGTTTAAACGAAGGAGGCAGCCATGTTGCGGGAAGGAGACAGCAATCTACAGTAAGGAGACGGTCATGCTGGTGTTAATGACGTCATATTACACCAGAAAAAGCGAAGCCAGCAATGTCAGCCAATCAGAGAACTGCAAGGAAACGCATCTATAAAACGAGACTGTTGGCTTGCTCGATAAACGGAAATTCATTTTTAAAAAACATAATCTCCGTTTATCTTAGTTTGCATTTTTTACTACAGCAAATGTTTTTTTTTTCGTCCGCTGACAACGTAACACAGAGTTTTTTTTTTTAAAACTCCGTTTTTTGCAAATCCTCTAGTCACGTGCTTTCATGCAGCACACTGATTGGCTCTTTGGGCTACTGTGGCGGAATTGGTGAATATGACGTCACACCACGGTCCCAATCAGGACATTTTCACAAAAACATTACGACCAGAAGTCCGTAATGAAATATCTTCTCTAGTCGCTCTATCTTTGGTCCATCCGTCGCTTTTTTCTACGTCAGAACGGTGCCAGATAGAGACCACCATTAGATTCAGTGACCAAACGTTAATTAAAAAGCAGGACAAATTAAAACATCGACGCTTCCTTAATAGCTAAGACGCTTTCTAGAAGTAACTCAATGAAATAATAACATTTGATCGTCGCATTTAAACCATGAAAACATGGATAACATGAAACTGAAAAAAAATTCGTTTCGTTAACGACACACATGAGGTTCATTTAAAATACTCTCGTCGCAATGTTGCATGAATGAATAGGCTTACTCTCGATCCAAATTCTTCGTTATCTGCTACTTACGAAATTAAAACGGCAGATAAAAAAATTAGGCTTAACATCACGTTGCCATGCAACGTTAAGTTACTACGAGTCGCTGCTGGCTTCATCAACAACACTACAGTATGACGTCTCTTCATTGTATCTCTCCCGTCACTTTGCTCGCTACCACTGATCTATATACAGAGTGATTAGTTAAGTTGTGACCCAGCTTGATAGCTAAAGTACTGCGGAACCATACGTTATGAGGCCAAGAGGGGCCATTGATTAAACAAGAAATGGATAATCTTGCCTAATGTTATCAAGGTCATTCAACTACTAACTTCTTAAATATGCATCACACACCATCAGTATAGATTAGGAATATGTAGGGAACAAAGAGACATTACCAATGCAAAAAAAAAAGCAGAGCAAAAATCGGACTAGATTTGGAGGACCTATGACGTACGTAAAATGGCTACTTAAGACCCCTGAAAGTAGGCGATGCTTCCCTGCACGACGGAGTGTTTGAATGGAATGCCATTCAGGGGTCGAAAGTAGCCATTTTACGTACGTCATAGGTCCTACAAATCTAGTCCCATTTTTGTTATTTTTTTTTGCATTGGTAATGTCTCTTTGTTTCCTACATATTCCTAATTTATGCTGATGGTGTGTGATGGATATTTAAGAAGTTAGCAGTTTATTGACCTTGATAACATTTGACAAGGTCATCCATTTCGTATCCAATCTATGGCTCCTCTTGGCCTCAACACATCACCAGGGTTTCATACCATATCGTTCAGTAAGTAGTACTTAGCTATCTAGCTGGGTCACAACTTAACTGATTACCCTGTATACATGGCGCATTCGGCAACGTCGAAGGCTATAACTGTGTGCCAGGACATGGTCACATGTTGCATAAATGAATAGGCTAACTGTCCAATCCAATTCTCCGCTAGCTGCTACTTACGAAATTAAATCAGCAGGTGAAAATTAGGCCTAATAGGTGACTATTACACCTAAAATATATACTAGGCCTAAAAGCTAACAACTTTTAACCGGCAATTGTGATG
Source organism: Lithobius niger (assembly GCA_023313725.1). NCBI lineage: Eukaryota > Metazoa > Arthropoda > Chilopoda > Lithobiomorpha > Lithobiidae > Lithobius > Lithobius niger. The sequence continues at coordinate 21,207 of JAHWFP010138752.1, forward strand.
GTTACTGCTGCTGTAGTGCGTGATAGAGGTGAAGTGAATCACTTTCTGATTACATTCTCAACACATTCGTCATCTCGTCTGGTGCCATGACCTTGTGAGACGAGGTAAGTATTGCTACGTCACTTAAGATGTAAACACAGAAGAATTAGGTGAAAGTTTAGTTATTTCTTTTTCATAGTTACTCGACCTTCTTCCGCTTTTTAATAATGTTAAATTTAAGTAATTAGGTTGCCTGCAGTCTTTTGATCAATTTTCTCTAAATCTTCTGTTTAAAATTAGAATCCAAGAGCCGAGGGCATGCCAAGACTCTAATTCCACAGCCAAGATAATTAAAAAGACGAAAATCCCAGAGGTCGTCTGGAGACGGCGAAAGAGTTAATGTAGAGCCACAGCAACATTGTAATGAGCTAGGCTAACTGACACGACGCCGTATACGCAAATGACATTACGTGAGAGGGGAAGTGGGATAGTGATGGACAAAGGCGGAAGAAGGTTTTTACGAGCAATATATAGTTTTTTAATATTCTAAAAACTCTAAAAACAGAATAACAAATTTTTGACACAACGTGATAGGGAAGACCCAGAAAATTTTTAAAAAGGGCTAATTTTGCATGACGTACTTCATTTATGAATGATCTCATGCACATGTTGCCTTTATTTTTAACTTCCTGTCGCTTTCCTGTCACCTTGCGTTAAAAATTTGCTAATCTATTTTTAGAGTTTTTAGCCATTAAAAAAAATATTGCGTGGCAAACTCTTCTCCCCTTTGTCCGTAAATGTCCTATTCCACGTATTCCTCTACTAGCATAACGTCATTTATGCACGGGCCCCATATTAGTTAGGTTGCATCGTTGACGGAATTACAAACGAATTTCAGTTATTTGTGCGTAAAGTATTTTACGTTTTTTACAAAAAAAAATAAAAAAAGAGTTGTGTTTTAGTTCTGTTCAGTTTTAATCGTAGGCTTCAGTTAGGTAACATTATTTCAGATACAGAACTAACTCCAAAACTAACATAATGTTTTAATGCAAGGGCTTGAACCTCTTAGCTAAAGTAAAGGGTTAAAGGGTTTAATGGGTTTAACGAGCGTTAACCACTCCTGGTCATCTGCCCGAAGCCCTAAGGCCCTATGTCTGCAACAGCCAGATTCCCAGGCGGTCACCCACCCAAGTATCAATCCAGCCCAATGCTGCTTAGCTAAAGTAACACGGAGCCAAACAATGTGCAACGTGCAACAGAAGACTGGGCCATATCGTCTTTCTCTTGATACGAATTGCAATGGCGTCATACAAAGGCTGATGTATTGTTACGAAACTAGCATTGTTACAACCAACAATCAGAACAGACCCTCCATAGAGCGAAAAACGGCGTTTTTCTTGACTGTGACTTTTACAAGTCTTTAAAGGGTGTTGGAAACCAGCCTTGTACAGTGTAAGCAAGGGATCGCAATGGTCGCAACGTAACGTTACAGAAGGATTACTATTGGGACGATATGGTAACTGCGTTTACCGGACAAGCATATTCACGATTTAAGGTGCAGCCAAATGTGATACTTCCGCTTTGAGATTATGGGAAGGCAGCCGCCATAATGATTGTCATGGAGTACAAATTGTTGGAGAAAACTCCGATGAGTAGGGTAAAACACGCATAGCTACAGTTAAACTGATACTCTTTGCAAAATTTATCGTAGCACAGGCAAAGGTTTGAACTAATTTTCCAATAGCTTTTCGATTTTATAAATTGATGTTAGCGTCATTTTTAAGATATACAGTCTTTTCACATTTGTGGCGACCTGCCCAATATATGCATTACCTTCGTCGCACAATTACGAAAGAAATGATGAATTATGGGATGTGTATCTCACAAATCTCATTCAGGCGACGGCAGAGGCGAGAACGGAGTGCAACAGGCTCCACCATATTTCTTCTATTTTTTAAATTGTTGGTTTAATCTGAAATTGCTGTCATGCTCTTTATAGGGGGTTACAATAATTGTTTTAATAATATTAATATATTGTAGGATTGGCCTCTCGCGAATCTCATTCAGACGAGAACCGGAAATTGGGTGGCGCCATGTTAGTGTTATTGACGTCGGCTAAGCGCCGGAAGGAATGCTGCTTGCGAAGGTTTGGAATGCATTGTTTCTAGTATAGTTGCGACCCCCTGGCTTGACAAGGACTGCAGAATTACAGACAACATGGCGCTGGAGTTCAAAGATGCCGGCAAATAAACATTGCGCTGTCGCGAACTTCCGAAACAATTCTTGGTATTTATACTAACCGCATATGGCAAGTGTTAGCTAACACAATGGACCTTCACGAAATTCGTTCTCCCTCGCTCTCCTTATTACAGTTTGTTGGCCTTTTTTTTAGCTGCGTGATTGCAACGTACGGTGGCTTATTGGAACAACACCAACTATTTTTTTCCATACACAAAGATTTTATGAAACCGGAACACGATGGTTACTGGCGCGGGGTGCGGTGGCGGAGTAGGGTACAGTTTACCATATGATATCGTCATAGATTGCAGTGGTCGTATCTGATGTTGGAACGCCGAAGGTCCGGTTTCATGAAAGTTTTGTGTATGTAGAAAAAAGTTGTTGTTTATCCCAACAAGCGACCGTAGTAACAACACGCGTTCCCTCCCGTTCGTCCCTTGAGGATCCCACTAGTTGATAATGACGTCACTAAATAACGTTACTGATTGTTGCTTTCCGTAAGAGTATGGTACTCCCGTAACGAAGTAAGTATATTGCTCTGAGGTGCAGCATGGGATAACCAACGGCGTCGAGTGAGTTCTGCCAACAAACAAAAGTTATTGTTGCCAGAACTCCCCGAGACGCCGTTGGTTATCCTGCTTACACCAACCGCATGGTGTGGGAGTCGTGGCTGTAACAAACAACAAATCGTGCTGACGTTCTTTAATTCAGAAGTTTGACAAGGCGACTGTGCGTGCAACAATGTTTACACAAAGTAAGCATCGTTCTTGCTTGTGGTGAAGAGTTCTGTGCTCGTGTTTATTGACTCTAACTCAATTCCGAAGTGCCCCATCATCGTTCATACTGCGGAAACTCAAAGACGAATTTTTCCCTTCAGACAACTTCCCTTCAGACAACTAGGCTGATGTGCTAGCCTACTGGCAGCGGAAGTGGGAGACCACCACCAATGGACGCCCTACATTCGGCTTCTTCCCCGAAGTCGCGGAACACAATTTCCTGTTCTCATCCAAGATGACTCAAATAATTACCAATCATGGTAATTTCAACGCTTATCTGCAAAACTTCGACCTTGGTACCAGCTCGACGTGTGAGTGCGGGCACAACCGCGAAGATGCGGCTCACATTCTCAAGGGCTGCCCTTTGGATTGGAGGGAGGCGGCGAGAGCTGTTCTTCTTCGTGATACTATACCGGCTGGCTTTGGTCTTGACTTGCTGTACACCTGCGTGGACGACTTTTTCCCAGAGTTTAAGACCTTCTGCGAGAAGTGTGTCAGAGATCACGACTTCTGTGCTCCCCGCCCTTTGATCGTATGGTCAAATTCATAATTGCCTCGAATAGAAGGATGTTCCAGCGAGGCAGGAGGAAGGCGAGCTTCAAAGTCATCAGAGTGCAGTCTAGCTTTATGCTG
>JAHWFP010138753.1:4282-22526 GCA_023313725.1 Lithobius niger
CCCCCCCCCCCCCCCCCCTCCTTCAATAGTTGCGATGCCTAACGTCGTAGTTTATTTTAATAGGCCTAAAAATCACGTTGTTATGAGTTGAAAACTCACTTGCACATTCAAAGCCAGGCCTCTAAGTTTCAAGTCGGCAATTCCCTTTGTCAATTCGAATCCAGCCAACCAAAACACTACTTCAATTCCGTCAGCCAGTCAGAGCGCTCAAGCTACCCCAGTCGTCCGCGCTGCTACTCCAACTTCCGGTAGTGACAGCTCGGCCGATTTGGGTCAGTCTCTCCTCCTCCAGATGTCCGACTCTCTTCCCCGCACCCCCCTCCGAAGCTATCCTCGGCGTCCGCGCCGACTTCCGGTAATGAGTATATAACCCCAAACCCAGAGACACTCGTTAGCACAGCTCAAGGATTCTGAAAGCTAGAGGTCGCTACGCCGGTCGGGAGTGGAGATGCCGCGGTCCGATTGTTGCCATGCCGGGCAAAGGTAGTGGTTCGTATCGTACTTAGTTTAGCTTTAAAAGTTTAATTTTTGGAAACTCCATTCAAAATTTATAGTTTAAACTTAACTAAACCTCGTAGCTTTAGAAGGTAAATTTATGGTGCGTCAAGCCCAACGGCATTTCGGACGTTGGCGGCCGTAATTTAAGGGTTCATGGTCCCTTACTAAAAACCAGCTTTCATTATTTTGTTTATTTAATCGCAGTTTAAAGTAAACAGGGACGGTTTGATCTTCGTGGACGGTTGCTTTGATTAAACGCTCGGATCCACTTTATATGTAGCCGAGGCTTTATAATTTAAGGAGTTGACTTATCAACAGCAACTCTGGGAGGTTTAATGCTTAGTTAATTCACGGTTGAAACATAACTGTTATTTAGGTCTACTATTACTAGACAGCCGAGGCTGTTCGTAATTTAGAGGGCTCTTTTGCGAAATCCTCTTGTGCCTACTCAACTCTCTTTTTCTATTTGAAATTGTTTTATGTGAACCTCGTGTTGGTTCTAGTGTCGAATTTAATGTAAATTCCCCCTGTATTTTATAACCTAAACTAGGTGTAAAGTTACCAAATGTATTTGTAGTGCGATATTTTTATTCATGCTTGCTTAAAATAAAAACTAGGAGTTTTTCTTAAACGTCCGTCAGTTTATTCGCTCGTTGTTCGCTAGAAGTAAGAAATTAAGACAATTCTCTTAAACTTAGCTTAGCTAGCCTAATTTTCCCACCTTGGTGGCAGCGTTACCGCTTATTATTACTGTTAGCCTACAATATTAGGACATGTGTAGCTCCATTCCCTACGCCGGGACTGTAGCTGTTGTGCTTATTTGAAACAAAAAGTACCCCAAAGTAATAGTAAGAAGATCAAGTTACACCAGGCGAGCGGCGATGTTACAAGCACCTACCCCGTCGTAGCATCCGCCGTTACAGGGAATTCAAGATGGCGTCCAAAACGGCAACAAAAAACGGTTTTTTGCTTCTAGCGTCTAAACCGTTCACCCAATTGAAAATAATCTGGTTACCAATTATGTTTAGAATAAAATTTCCATCAAAAAAGGTTCTATTTATATTTTTGGTAAAATTTATCCTTGTGGCCGAAATTCGTTATTTTATTTATTTTTGATAATTAATTACACATGTCACATACAACAGTGCATAAGGTATGTTACAATTCCTGACTCTAAACAGCTGCAGTACCCTTTCTAATTTGGAAATTAAGCTTAGATGAAAGACGAAGATGTATATTTTCCAACAAGGCTAATTAAAACGATTCATGTTACTAGGAGCTAAGCTACAACAGTTTACATACGTTATCGCGCTGCCCTTTTCTTGCGCAGTACTATTTTATCACTAGTTTAATCTTTAAACTGCTGTACCACCTGTTCTAATTCGGATAAATGGAGGTGATTAGGCTTAGACGAATTCCAACAAGGGTAATTAAAATAATTTATATTACAGGAGCTAATCTACGATAGTTTTTCTAGTCTAGCGCTGTGCATTTTGCGCTATTTTACCACAAGTTCCAACTGCCGTAGCTTAGCTTCTAATTAATGTAAATCGTTTTAGTTACCCTTGTTAGAAAATACACAGCTTCGTCTTTCGTTTAAGCCTAATCACGTCCATTTATCCGAATTAGAACGGGTAGTGCAGCAGTTTAAAGATTAAACTTTTAGTAAATTAGAGCGAAAAGCACAGCACTACAACGTAGGTAAACTGCCGTAGCTTAGCTCCTAATTAATATAAAACGTTTTAATTACCCTTGTTGGAAAATACGCATCTTCATCTTTCATCTAAGCTTAATCACGTCCATTCATCCGAATTAGAACGGGTACTGCAGCTGTTTCAAGTCAGGAATTGTAACACACACTGTTACACTGTTTTAGGTAACATGCCTGAACGGCTTAAAATAACTTAAATAACGAATTTTGGCAAGAAGGATTAATTTTACTAAAAATATTAATAGAGCCTTTTTTGAAGGAAATGTTATCCTAAATATCATTGGTAACTATAATTTTCAATCGGATGAATGGTTTAGATGCTAGAAGCAAAAAACCGTTTTGTGTCTCCATTTTTTGACGCTATCTTGAATTTCCCAAGGGTGCCAAGGTGGCATCATTCAGAATTGGGTTACACTCACCATACATGTACCCAATCAGCAATGAGCAATTGTGCAGACTATTCTTTTGGGTTTTCATGCCGGCTGTCGGACTATATAAAAGTGCAAGAAAATTGTTATTAGAAACAGATCTGTACGGGAAAATGGTTGTTGATTAAATAAACTAGCTTAGCAAACCATGTTCCGTAATAAAGACATTTTCCAATAGTATCAGAAGGTTATTTATAGGGGGATTTGCACTTAACACTACTGTTTCAAATCTGTTAAAGAAGCAGGTGACAGAATGCTAGCCCATACTTTTCATACACCAATTACTTCAAACGTGAGTGAGTGAAGCTGTGATTTGTTCTACTGACAGTTACATCTTTGTTAATGCATTATATCATTGCCATGATAAGTTGAAAATTATGAACTTTGGATTACGGTGACAGAGGGAAAGAGGGTACTTTTAACTCAGCAAATGCAAAAGAGCATCCGAACCGTAGGATTTTCCTAGGCCCTGTTATTGCCAGAAATTCTTTACAGAAGATGTATGGGTTTATATGGTTCAAAATTATGTGCTATCTTTTAAATAAAAAAAAAAGTGGATTTGGAACAGTAACGTTAAGTCCAGATCCCTCTATAAATAACCTTCTGATACTATTGGAAAATATGTCTTTATTGCGGAACATGGTTGGCTAAGATAGTTTATTTAATCAGCAACAGTTCGTTTTCCAGTACAGATCTGTTTCTAATAGCAACTTTCTTGCACTTTTATAAGAAATTTACTCAAGAAACGGCGTATTCACATCATACTCATTAAAATGATGCTTTTTCTCAAAAACTAATGGGTTTATCAAAAAAAGTCATACAGCAAAAGTGTAGGGCCTTTAACGGAGATTAAAATGGGCTATAAGAAAGTTAAAATCGGACCACCAGTAAGGGAGATAACATTAGGCGTAGTTCCCAATATGGCATCCAATATGGCATCCAATATGGCGTCCAATATGGCGGCCAAACGACCATGATTTGGACCACTTGACCAATTGTGTTTAACACTCCTGTAGGTGTGTAATACTGTAAATCTTGTATTAAAAGCCCAGTTGAAGCTAAAGCCCACCCCCTAAAATGCTGTAAAAGTCAAAATCATAAAATAGTGGAGTTAAAGCCCACCCCTGCAAAGTTATATGATGTGAACAAAGATAGTACTGCTTGCTATGTTTACTGGCCCCTTCTCCCTCCCTGTAGCAATTGTAAACGTGGACCGCCGAAAAACACTCGTTTTGCCAGACGAGAAATTTTTTTTTCTTTGAGTGCCCAAATGCCACGATTGGGTGAATCGCGCCGTTTTCTTAATAATGGACAGATTCGGTCAAACTCTTCACCATTTAATAGCCTGGAACAATATCTACCTCTTGCGGAAGCCCAAATTGTAAAATTCCATCCAGAAGTTTTGCAATCAACATTTGAAAAACTCACGAAACCAACCGCAGCGCTCCTTCATCATGGCCGCCATTATTGAAACTTGTATTTTTGTATTTCTATTTTCAGTATTTCTATCTTAGGGCAAAAAGCCCACAGACACTAGCTTAGTGTAGATTAGGAGGGGCTGCCTTTGGTACTTAACCTCACATACATGTGGATACAGACAACCAATTTTAAGTGTGATATTTTTTATTATGTTTGTCTCAAGCCTCATGAAAAATTTCCACAACGATCGTTTTGTCTTTTAACTTTTAACGTTAAAACATCCAAATTAACTTAATGCGTTATAGCATTCAACTAAGCTAGATTATTTAACCATTTTTCAACCTTTTATATATTCTTTTTAAAACGCTACCATTAGTCCGAAATAATTCGACATCGGCATCCTAACGGACACGAAATTTAGTGTATATATGTTTGTTTTAGTTCTCCTCCAAACCCGACTGAGACCATCCGGATGCTACTGCTAGCTTGTTCTTCTATTAAAACCAAAAGATATTTATGAAAGATCTGTTCCAAAGCAATCCGAAAGTCAAACTGTGCATAAAACTTCGAATCCTCAATTCTCCCCCCCCCCCCCACCAAAACTAGTTGTGGTGTATAACACTGCAGTTTTCAGTTAAAGCTTATTAAATTTTAGTAGTAATGCTTTGTGCATTACCCAAGCCCAAGTATTAAGCTTTAACCAGAGCCTTTTCATGATGTGCATATGTAACTAAACAATCCATAGTCCATTTCTCAATGCAAATGCCTTTCACAAAGTTCAAGAGTTGAAAACTCAAATTGGCCGATCTCTAACCATTCCCTACTCCTTCAAACGGCTCTGCACCAAAACCCTTTGCTCTACCGACTTTCCCATTGTTTTCCAAGCCCTCCACCAATCAGACCCCCGCAGCTTTTCTCGACGTCCGCGCTTTCCCCCCTCTCCAGCATAAAAACCCCCCAGCTCAAAACAGCCACAGCACAGCTCACGGATCTCTCAAGCTAGAAGGGTCACGCCAGTCGAGAGTGGAGACGCCATGTCCGTAGGATGCCATGCCGGGCAAAATGGTATCGGTTCGTATGTTGTAGTTTAGCTTTTAAAAGTTTAGTTTAAGACCCCCATATTCTAAATTTATAGTTTAAATTCATAAACTTAACCTCTAGCTTAGAGAAATTTATGGTGGTGATGCCTTAAGCGGCATATTAGGTTCTCTCACCCCATAACGTAAGAGTGGTTCTCTTCCTAAAAACCAATTTTTCTAGTTTACTTTAAATGGATTTTTAATTTAAACTGACGGTTTGATCTTTGTGGAAGTCAAGGAAAAAATACTGATGCCTAAGTGTAAAATTGCCGGGCTTTTTACTTCTTAGAACAGTTCCTGAGGGAACTAAGGGATGTTGATCTTTTGTACTTGGAAAACTTAGAAACATAACTGTGGACGGTTGATCGTGTATGAAACATACTGTCAGATAGACTTTAATCAGTTGCGGCTGTCAAGTCTTGCGGGTGTTTCCGGGAGCACTCAGTATTACTTTTTCTAATGTGAAAATTTAACTTTATTCAAACACAAGCGTTGTTTGTCTGAATTTGTGAATTACTGTTGTATATTCAAACTTGCTGCTTTTAAGAAACATATCTGTCACAAAATAAACCGTTAGGCTTACTTGTATTACTTTGAAACGCTGTTGATTCACTTCGATTTTGGAAATTACTCATTACGCTCACTTTCAAAAACAGGATACTGTCAGTATCTTGCCAGAAGACCAGAAGACTCAATTTTCTTGACCCTGCCTGATGAAGATTGTTGAAATACAATCGAAAATTTGCAAGATACTGACAGTATCCTGTTTTTGAAAGTGAGCGTAATGAGTAATTTCCAAGATCGAAGTGAAACATAACTGTGGACGGTTGATCGTGTATGAAACATACTGTCAGATAGACTGTAATCAGTTGCGGCTGTTCAGTCTTGCGGGTGACTCCGGGAGCTATCAGTATTACTTTTTCTAATGTGAAAATTTAACTTAATTCAAACACAAGTGTTGTTTTTCTGAAATCTTGTATGTTCAAAACTTGTTGCTTCTAAATAATTTGTATTCAAAAGCGTTTCGAAGCAAACTACAATGTAAAGTGTTCTTTCATTCTCTGTTGCCCAAAATAAAACCAGGAGTTTTAAGCTTCAGTTCGTTTGCTAACTTGATTAATTGTTTAAGTGTAAAATAAATATGTAGCCCATCTTTAATTTTAACTTGTGATAAACAGTTAAATTCCACTGTTGGTGGCAGTGATTACCAACAGTATTAAGGTTAGGCCCCTTTAATTAGGACCCGACGCTCCATCCCCCATGCTGGGACAGTAGCCCAAACTGTGCTTATGCCGTAAAAGTCGTAGAACCTTAGACTGAAACTCCGTGTTAACCAGGGAAACCGGGGGCGTTACAAGCACCTCAGCCGTCGTAGCGTCCGCCGTTACACAATAGTGGACTCTTCTTTAGCTCCTAGTACCTGCACAAGGCCTGGGCCTCTCTCACCTAAGCCTCCTCCCTTCTTCACAGCAATTAAAAGGATGTAAAAATTGGTCTTTCGGAGAACGTTCAAAAGCTTCGAATTTTCTGTAATATATGTCCAGAAAGGTTAGAAAATTGATAATGCTTGATTTAAAGCCCACCCCCTATTTTTGCCAAATTACCTGCATAAGCCCATGGGCGTTTAATCCACGATTTACGGTAATGCCCAGCAGTCAAACTGAGGGTACATAAAAGTGCATACGTGCATTGAGCTAGCTCCTGTACTAGTAGGAATTTTACCTTTGAACTCCTGCTTTTGGTGCACCAAACATTCCTTGTAGAGAAATTTCAACCACATTAGAGCAAAATTACGAATTTTATCGTTTCCCAAGCAAACAGACAAACAGACACACAAAATCCAGATTCAGTCTAGTATCAACGATTTTGCTCCATTTTACTCTAGATTTCTCGTGCATTTGCTTTAATGTTTTGTGCCTTTTGTAAACTGAATTTATAACTTGTTCATTTTTTCCCTTTCAGTACTGGATGTACAAATTCCGAGATATAAATGAGACAAATGATCTAAGTCCTGAAGAAAAATCCGAGTTGCAAACCATGTTTGGGAGTTACCTGAGTATAGCGTCGATGGCTCCAGGAATGGTCTTCCTTTTTGTGAATACACTTATTAGTTCAAAGTATGTATGTTACGTGTTCTCGCATACCAGTAAGATTGACAAGAAGCAGCGTTGTAGTATTGCATGTACTTCTTGTTGTAGCGACTGCTGCCACAATGGGATGTGCTTGTAACAGCGGCAGACATCTTGTTTCACAGTCGTGGTGTTCTTACCTTACTTTCTATGTTTCTTCTTTTAAATTCTAGCAAGCATGTTCTACTGGCTCAGTGAGGGAATAGAGCGTCAAAGTCTGGGCAGTCTGTTTACTGGTGCCACCATGGTGGGGCTTAAGTTATCAGCGATCCCAAGAGTGAGATAGGGGTTTGGCGATTCTGAGTTTAAATAATAAGTGTCTTACATTTAATTCTAGGTAATAATCATCGAGGAGTCCAATTGTGGTTTCAAATCTTGGTTTAATAAAAACAAATTTTAGTTTAAAATTTAGTTTAATGTAAAAACGTTTCGTTTTCAGCAAAATAATAAAAACACTCTTTCGTGAGTTTACAGAATCAATTTCGAATTAGAAAAGGATGTGCATTCAAACAAGAACTATGTTCTACATAGGCAGAAACAGTCTAAGTTACATGAAAAGACCGTGCAATTCAAGTAATCAAATTTCACATTCCAATCAGTTTAGTAGCTACTAGGGTTCTACCATAGAATGACCGATGCTTCTGTAATAACTACAAAAGGGTTCTGTGAATCCAAGTTTCAGTTAACCTATATTAAAAAAAAAATCAAAAAGCTGGTTTTTAGGAAAGAAACCGTAAACCCTTAAAATTATGGGAAAACTAAGCCTAACTGCCGAAAACTTGTGTCTCCATAATGTTACAAAAAGTTACTCAACGTTAAACGTTAAACTCTTAATTTAGATTGTGGCAGTTCTTCGTCCTTGTAAACCTTTACTCGTTTCGTTCGACCACCACAGTTTTCGCAAGCAGCCCCAGCTCTTCGGACGGGCCGACCACTCTCCATGAACCCTGCTCCACGGTCGACTCTTCAACGGCCGTTGTCACACGTTACCAGATCTTCTTTTCCTGACAGCTTTCTCTTGAATCCTTCTGGACACGAGCCTTCGACCTTCTTGTCCGCACAATACCTTGCCCCACGCCTTTGACCTGACATCTTTCGATGGATGCCTCCTACCGTCCTCCTCTGTCCACCAAATTACGACTTCACCATTTGCAGGCAGCCAATTGGAACCTTTTGGTCCAGCACCTGTGCCAGCCAGGCTGCCGGTCCCATTCTCACGTTTCCAGTGCCCAGCCCTTAGCACAACCTAATTGCCTGCGTCTGATCGACTGACTTTCAAGCAAATCCACCGGCTGTCCCTCCGGATTAGAATCTCGCTACTGGCCCGCAGGCATCGCCTATCTCTCCTTGCCGTCTTTGCCTCATAGGTCCAGGCTTCTTCTTGGCCTAGTCTTCCATCACTAGCCACCATGGTCCTCCCTATTTCATCTCCCTCGATCCCCTGTAGCTCCTTTTAGGAGGACCATCAGCATTACTGAGATTCTCCAACTGCTCAAGTCCACCTGCCCTACAACGCATGGACGCTGCCCATGGCTAGCAGCCACTTTTATCTTCTCGATTTCCGGCCACGCAAAGCTGCTCTTGACATCTTCAGCCTCTCTTCATGGTTCCACTGAGACCCACTTGTATTCATTTATATCTGCAACACAAGGATCACCTTGTTCCTTCCTGGAGTTCTTTCTTTACCAACACAAAGAAGAGGGTTTTCTACCATTTTCAGCCGCAGCGTTGTGAATTTGTTGGAGACGACAATGACGGCCAATTACCGTGCATCCGCCACAAAACTGCATGACCTTCAACATCCTAAACCGACACTGGCTGCAACGACTAGTGTGGACCAGGCCACATAAGTGCTTGGTCCGCAGCCCCATTCTGCTAGCCCAGCCAATCCCTGCATCATAGCATAGGCCTTGCTGACCGTCCTGGACATTTGCAGGGCTAGGATTAGGTCAGTATTTCAACTAAAAGTCACTTTTTTTAAAGGAGGTCACTAAAAGTTACTTTTTTTTGCCAAAATATGCACTTTTGGTCACTTTTGGTCACTTTTTTGGAAATTAACCCTGGTGAGCCGCCGCGCGAGTTTCTGGTGTGACATCCGGGGCCGATGGGCCTCAGACTGGAGCTCCATTTTAGCAGTCGGATGCCATTCTTTACAATGAATGATAGTAACAACAAACTGAAAAAGTGAAGCTTAAAGTATGTTAACTTTAGAATGTAAAAGTGAAAGAATGTGTGGTTTAAATTAAACCATGATGAATAACGCAGTCTACGACTTTTTTTATGTGTGGCATAATTGATGTTTTTAATTACAAATTAAGTCACTTATGGTAACTATTTTGTTCCCTCTTGGGTCACTTTTGGTCACTTATTTGAAATGAAAAGTCACTATTTCAACTTTTTTTTCTGGTGTTACTAATCCGAGCCCTGCATTTGCAACCGGTCCTCTTCACCATCCTATTGTTTCCTCGCTCTCCTGGAACATTACCCTAGCAAAAGCAAAGAAAGTGGGGGGGAGGGTGGGGAGACCTCCTAGTACGGTTTCCAGTAGGACCAGACTAACCAACTCATCAGGCAGGAACAGTATTATTATCGGTCACCTCCATAATCCGCCTTCATTAGCTGTCTCTTAACCAGCCCACCTTGACAACTTCATCCTACTCTCTCTCCACGAGTCTTCACGCCTTGTCAAATCATCCACCATGCACGAGATACCGACTGTTTCTTCCTGTCCCAGCAACACAAGTCATGCTGCCTGCCTATCCTTCGGCCTCATCCACAACCAAGTCGTACAGAGGATGGGGCAGGAGTCCCTAGACCCCTGCTAGATGGCGACAATCGTTTGTTTCCACACCCGTTTGGGCCCACGTCCGTCTCAACCCTTTTAGGTTGATAAACAGACTCCCACCTCCTACTAAAAAAAAAAGCAAGCAGAACAGAAGTGACTCCGACCTCTTGGGACTACCACGCACTGGTTTCCCTCTGGTGACTTATCCAGTACCAGGGCTTTACTGATTCCCACTGTTCTGTTCATTATCATCGTGGCCTTTTGGCAGCTGACTGCCATTTTGAGCCTTACACGTTGGGACCATTCTTCAGCACCCACACTCAACCATTCGAGCCATCCAACTCTGGTTGCTGCTTCATCAATCCATTCGGACCATCTGGACCCACTGGGACCCTTTGCTCGGATGCTCTCTCATCCCATGGTGTGCAGCTCCCTACATTTTCCTATATTTCCTGTATTTTCTAGAGGTTCCTATATTTTCCTATATTTGGTGAAAATATCCTTTATTTCCTATTTTCCTGTTTTTTTTTGGAGAAGCCGTAAAACAAAACTGGGAAATATTTGTTACAAGTGAAGGCTGGTGTTCGGGACAACCAACTAGACGATACAGCCTTAGACATTGGAACTGAGGCTTGTAATGCTATGAAGGCACTACCAGAGACAGAACAAAAGTTAATCCTCATGGACTCAAGAACTTTTTTTGACGCTGCCCGTCTACACCTTCAGAAAAATTACCTTTGGATAACTCCTTTCTAAAGCATTCTCGATGCTTACAACCCACAGTTTGTGGCGAGGAATGGACTCTTGTGTCTATAAAGTATTTGGCCCAAAAACTGCGTGTTGGTGTTAATGTTGATGCAGTTGGGGATGAATGACGTGTGTACGAATATGAGGACGTACCGGAAGAATGATATAAAAAAAAATTAAAACGATACCATTTACGTACGTGTTGATGCTTTCTGGAGTAAAGTGTTAGGTCCGAAAGATAGCTTCGGTGGTGTTAAATACCCAAATGTTAAAAAAGTTGTTAAGGCAACTCTCGTGCTGTTTCACGGAAATGCGGATGTGGAACGTGGATTTTCTGAGAGTGGGAGCAGCGTTACATCTGAACGAATAAACTTGTTTGAATCTCCATCAATGGTATACGGATGACAACTGGTGGCCTTAAGCCATACAAGAATGAGCTTCACATGGTACTAATAACAAAAAAAATGTATAGCGCTAGGAAGTCAGGCTCATGCTCATTATATACAAAAGAAAGAAAGAAAAGAGATTAGCAGAGGAAAATAAACGTGCTCAGGAAGAAAAGGAAAAAGAGGAACAAGAACAGTTTGCTAAACAACAAGAGCTATCTAAAGAAAAGGTTTCATTGAACGAAAAGGAAGAAAAAGCTGTCAGAAGTGGAGGCTGTACACAGGTCCCAACTGCATGCTGGAAAAGCCCTTCTGAAAGAATCCAACGAAAAACTCAAAAGTAGCTGTGAAAAGGAAATCCATCAAAGACATTACTGTTGCGCAAATTATGGTGGAGGCAGCTCAGAAGCAACTGGATGATGCAAGTTAAAAAATTGAAGAGACTAGGGAAAAACAGAAAATTATTCATTAAAAAAGGACCAAGCTGATTGATGGCTACTTTACAAATACGGCAAAGAAACAAAAAACTAAATAGGCCTAAACATATTAGCCTAAATGTAAAACCTACAGATGAGAAAAAAATGTTTTTAATTACAAATTAAGTCACTTATGGTAACTATTTTGTTCCCTCTTGGGTCACTTTTGGTCACTTATTTGAAATGAAAAGTCACTATTTCAACTTTTTTGACTGGTGTTACTGATCCGAGCCCTGCATTTGCTTGGGTCCCTATATTCTTGCACTTTTTTCTTATAAAATCTCTATATTTTGAGTGTAAAATTCCTATATTTTGCATGTTAAATTCCTATTTTTCCTATATATTAGCTTCTAATTTTGGCTGCGGTGCATGTCATCCGAACACGTTATGACGCTATCCGTCTTCAGGATGGTCGGTAGCCGAAGGTCACGTCTGGGCCTCATCGCAAACGGGCTCCTTGTGGCCCACGTCACTCGCTAGGACCATTCGCCCGACAGCAGTGCCGTAACTAAGTAGCAAGCACAGGGGACGCAACCTGTTCTGATGTTGCCCCAAAAAGAGTAATCTGTTGCCCCCACCCACTACTTTTTATAGTATTTTTGCCTCACTTTATTTTGTCAGGGGACTCAGTGAGTCCCTTGAGTTCCCCTTAGTTACGGCACTGCCCGACAGACCTCTCCGTACAAGACAACGACCGCAAGCCAAATGACGACCGCCAGATAGAAGACAATCACATGGATATAGGCCTTTTCTCCATGTCCACAAGGTGTTCTAAGCTATTCGCTTCAGTTATAGCTATTATACCTTCGCCCCTGAGCCCTTAAGCAGCCATAACCTGCGCCTATAGGCTCTACGAAGATCGACCAAACCGTCCAAACAATATTCAAAGACCTAGACACAAGACCATGATGGACCATTTCTTCAATGGTGCCACTCGTCCGCTTCTGTCTCCTGCCTACAGAGCAGTCACTCCACATTACTGTCACACTTGAAGTTCATATGGATGAATAAACAACTAGGTTATAGTTCGGTTTACCTGGTCCCTGCATTGCTTAAGGTTCACTGAGTCTGTTGATTGTGGGGCAGCCAGTTCATAGCACGGGTATCCGTTATCATGGTCCCACCACCATAAGTGACCAGGCCTGATACAATGCTATAAAAGACAGGTAATTTATATTTTCGTCGTCGTATAAAAACATCAATTTACTAGTAGCACCTGGTTAAAATTGATTTTTAATGCCTTCCAAAAATATGCGTTACCTTTACCCGCCCAGCCTCCCCTTTGGGTCACCATGGTATGGACTGGAGGAAGAAACATGAAGCCAGGTCCGAGGCTAACGCTTTTATAGCAGGCCTGTGCTGGCGCATGTGCAGAAGAGAAGCTGCGAGACTGGCAGGCAGAGCCAACAACTTTCCTCTAGGGGCAGAAAGCACATAAGGAAGGGAATGCTGTAAAAGCCAGGTAATTTATATTTTCGAAAGGCAATAAAAACCAATTTTAACTAGGTGCTACTGGTAAATTGATGTTTTCGTATTATTTTTTCATAAAGCACGTTGCTTAGTGCCTGTAATTAGGAAAGGGGTGTTTTCTAATGTCCAGCCTCTTTCACATACACGTTTTGAATCATTATTATGAAACTTGTGAAACTCAGGGGCGTAGTAAAGGGAATTTTGTTGGGCGGCAGACAGGCAAAATTTGCCGACTGATCCGCTCCACTCCACCTAGGGGGTCTGGGGGAGTGCTGCAAGTGCTGTGATGGATTTTTAGATATTCTAAGACATTTCCTGGCTTCAGACAACACTTTCTAGACATTTCTAGGCTTCACAGAAGTTAAAGAAAATAGAGCCGTAGGAAGCGAGTTTTAAAATAAAACTCTTTCCCATTCCCTGAGTAAGGGCAGGTACAGAAAGTTAGCTGGAGAGGGAGCCGATTTTCCGAAAAAATTGAAGGTATTTTTTTTTTAATCAGTGCTCGTCCCATAGATTTATGTAAAAAGGTAACAAATTCTCCCCCCCCCCCCCCCCCCATGAGGTCCTGTGCTTGGTTGTAACAATGCTCTGAAGAAAACTACATTACTTTAGGAAATCATCAACCAGATTGTGTAAAAAGGCATACACAAGACTGGGATTGATTTTTTGCACAGCAGGAAGTACCTTGCCGGTACCGTTATCAACAAAAGGCAACACGCCATCGCACGTTTGTTTCATTTAAGAAGTTATCTACTAAATGCAGTGCTTTTTCGATGTTTCTCGACCAGTAGTGAATTACATTAATTTTTTTTTTATCTATTTCGTGCACACTTTTTCGTGCACACTCTGTATGCGACACGAGCAAGGCAACCTTTCTTTTGTAGTATTCGGCAAACAACGTAAAACTTTAAAACTGTTGTTTTTTCTTTAGCTAGAGTCTGCAAGTGTTTTTTATGGTCAAATGTTTTTATAGTCAAGGGTACCTATTATTAACCATGTATTTCATTTATATCCTATACCTAATTGCTCGGTTGGCTGTTAAACTAAGCTGAGTTGGTTCCCAGTTTGGATCGCGTCACTTAACTAATTAGGCGTGAAGAAACTTTAGATTTACCTTGTCTTCTTTTCTGCATTGGTTTTTCTTGAGGCTATCTCAAAAAGAGTTTGATGGAACAGCATTTTATTTTACTTGCGCAGTTTTTCTTTTGTGGCAACGTTTTTTTTTTTAAATCACTATCAAAATTCAGTACTGCCATATTCGTGACACTCCAACTTTAACCTTTTTCCTGTACCTATTGGCTTTAAGCAGCTATCCGATCGCGTAAATCGAGCAATAGTCGTGGTGCCGATTGTCGATAAAGCAGTAGGCAGTCATCTGGTGCCGACTGTGAAACCTGTTGATAACGAATGAACTTGTCCTTCTGGGGAGGATGGGGGAATCTATGCATGAAGAAGCATCCGACCCTATAATCCTGCGTGTTCTCTTCTTTTGTTACCGTACCCGACTGCTAATCCAGCTTTAAGCAGTCAAGATCACCCTAACAAAACTAGAATTTGCATGTAAACAAGAATTTGCAAATTCTGGATCTAAATAAAAGGAAACATTTACATTTTATTTTGAAAAACTGCACGCTTAAAGTCGGATCAAAGTTGAAAATGCTGTTAACTGTCGGTTTTATAACTTCGTTGAGCCAAAGACAGCTTTGATTTGGCCGACTTCTGCTGACGTGAGCTACGCCCCTTTCGCTACACCCCTGCTGAAACTTTGCAGTTTAAATTGCCGCCCACGATGTAGCATTAGCGCTGGTGTTTATTGAGTGTTTGCCATATTTTCATTTCGACCAACGAGTATTAATTGCTTCAATATTAACTATAACTTATTTAAAATGCGTTTTAGCGTTCAGTGTTTATCTAAGCACTTTATTATTAAACTTTTATTAACTAGCACTACCTTTAGTCCCGTGCAATTCCAGTTCAGTTCCTGGTTTTTACTCTGCCTCTGACAGTAACAACCACTTTGAATCAAACAAATAGGTTTCCAATTTGATCTCCTTCAATTAAAAATAATATTGAACTGAGCAACCCTACAATAACTGCAAATACCTTGCAAACTTTTGAATTTTGGCTCCTCCTCCCTCTACCTTGCCAAAAATCACCCAGCCAATCAGCAAGCAGAATTCTCTTGCTCCTCGCCTCTAAGCCAATCAGGAGGGCCTAGCTCTCCTAAACGTCCACGCTTTGTTTCGCAGGATCTGGTCATCT
This sequence comes from Lithobius niger, assembly GCA_023313725.1. Taxonomy (NCBI): domain Eukaryota; kingdom Metazoa; phylum Arthropoda; class Chilopoda; order Lithobiomorpha; family Lithobiidae; genus Lithobius; species Lithobius niger. The sequence continues at coordinate 19,673 of JAHWFP010138753.1, forward strand.
GATCAACTCCTGTGGATCAAAGCATCAGGAACATAGCTCGGACAAAAAGCCAACTAGCAGTATACAGGTCAGGAGGTGGGAGATGTCTTCTGAAGCACGTCCCCATGCCGAACAAAAGGTAGTACCCAACTTAGTTTAAATTTGAATGTATTTCTTTAGACCCAAAATTCTAAATTAATAGTGTATCTTTAAATTTCGTGATTGACGTTTTGTAACATTATGGGGAACATATGTTTTTGGCAATTTTAGGCTTTGTCTCCCCATAATTTTAAGGGTTTATGGTCCTCTTCCTAAAACCCTGCTTTCCTTTTAACTAGAATGTTAACTTAAAACTTGATTTACTGACAAAAAGTGCGTGTGGTTTCATACTTTAAACTTCGTGAAAATTTAGGTGCAGAATTAATGTAACGCTATTTCAAAATGCCGGAGGGGAAACGTTGTTTAAGCAAATTTTCGACAAGCATCTACACAACATCGCTTGTCTTCATTAGGCTTACACTGCGAGGTTGTTTTAGTCTGTATTTACATCGTGTTGCTCGTGGAACTGATGGTGGTCGTTCTCGTTACGTTCTGGCTGGTGACCACTGATCTTTAATGGCCGTTTGAGAGCAAAGTTTCTTGTGGCTCTCCACTTTTCCTGTAGCAGAGAAGACAGGCGTGGGTGGGTCAAGTTGAAGATACTGTGGCAGACTGGTGGCTGGATGTTCATTAGGGGAACTTGTGCTATTTCAGACTGGATAATGGCTATGGCCTCCATGGCTTTCAAATGCCTGTCATGAGATTGCATGGGATCAGATTAAAACAGTTATCCACTCCAACTCCAATCATGACAGGCATTTGAGAGCCCTGGAGGCCATAGCCATTATCCAATCTGAATTAGCACAAGTTCCCCTAATGAACATCTCAGCCACCGGCCTGCCCCAACATCTCCAACTTGACCCACCCACGCCTATCTTCTCTGCTACAGGAAAAGTGAAGAGCCACAAGAAGCTTCACTCCCAGACGGCCATTAAAGATCAGTGGTTATCAGTGGCCAGAATGTAACGAGAACGACCACCACCAGTTCCACGAGCAACACAATGTAAATACAGACTCGAACAACCTCACAGTGTAGGCCTGATGAAGACAAGCGACGTTGTGTAGATGTTTATCGAAAATTCGTGGAAACAACGTTTCCTTTTCGACATTTTAAAATAGCATTAAATTAATTCTGTGCCTAAGTTGATTCACTGAATTATTTTCGTAGTTGTTATAGAAGCAATTAGGTCTGCTTAACTCGCATGTGGTAGATTCCTGGTAGCTACTTAAATTGATTGGAATGTGAACTGATTACTTGAACTGCAAGATACTTTTCATGTAACTTAGACTGTTTCTTGTAAACACCAAAATGCTTTGCATGACCTAGAGAGTTCACTGTAGAATTTAAATTTCATTTAAATTTTCCATACTACTACGCACAATCTCAACTTGAAAAGTACTACATGTATTAACGTCTTTTGACAAATTTTTTACAGCTTCGAATTCGGTATTAATTCCAGCTTTCTTCTTCAGGCCTACTAAAAAGAGTGTTACTTCGGTTTACATCACACTCTACTTTGTTGTCCGTGTTTTGATTTCTCTTTCACTACTGCTTTAGGGATGGGTCGGTAACCGAAACCGAATTTTCGGTTTTTACTGATTCGGATTTTGTGTTGGTTTTTCGTACGATGTTTCAAAAATCAAAAATTGATTTGTTTTTCTAATTTTTTTTAAATAATTATCATTTTCTACGTGTAAACGACAGCAAAGCTCCTAAGCATTAAAAAGAAAATAGTGGAGGAAAATGTGCCACAGCTAGGACCATGGTCTATGACGCTGCTGATGTAGCGGCGCTTACAGGGTCTTGAGGTGCCTACTGTCTATAGCACCGACATCTGGCGTACATGTGGTAATCGTAGAGTAAATCATAAGTGGCGGTTTTTACTTTGTTGTGAAAACAACATAGCGTGTCTACTGCACGGTTAGGAGAAGAGCTTCAACGTCCTAACTAAACTTTTATGACCTATCTATCACGGTTTACTGCCACCACGATGGGTAGTTAATTTAATTGCCTACTTCGGCGTTAGAATAAAAATTGGTTTGTAATTAAAATAACCCTTGCAAATTAAATTGGACTCGAAGTCAAAATTGGTTGTTCAAAACAACTTTCTTTTCTGTTTTAATAAAACATGACAAGAGTTATACACACGGAGTAACTAGTTGGTTACAAAAATAAAACTGGGGCTTTACAATTAAAAGCACACGATTTACAATTAAATCGACACTGAACTTAAAGTTAAAGTTCACATTACAATTTGGACTAGAAAAAGTCGGTTTGAGTTATCGCAACTCTCTAAGTTACAAACATGACCCTTGCAGAATGTAAAATAGTCGTTGAAAGCTTTAGCAACTCTTGCACTAAAGTCAATCAATCAATCACACTGAATCAAGATTAGTGTTACAAAGAAAAATACCTTTTTGAAAACTCCTGCTTCAACAATAACACATGCGAGATCTCGGTGATCTTAGATTATTTAATGGACACTGAGTCCATAAACAAAGAAAACAAAGCCGGTTTTTAGGAAGGGGACCTTAAACCCTTAAATCATGGGTGCCCTAAACCAAAATGCCGATTGCGTTTGGCTACCCACAAATTCCCTCAAAGTCTAGAAGTTAGTTTATGGCTAAGACTAAAAATTTAGAAATTCTGTTCTAAAAATTAAATTCTAATAAACTAGTTACCCTTTGAACCACTACCTTGCCCGGCATGGCAACCTTCGGACTGGACATCTCTGCTCCGACCGCCGTAGTGACCTCTAGCCTGAGTCCTTGAGCT
>JAHWFP010138754.1:0-34343 GCA_023313725.1 Lithobius niger
TGCTGCTCATTTTATTTTTAAACTGTATCGTGTGGGCGTACAGACTGCCTTACTGTCATATCGCCGTCAATAACGCCAGCAGCAGCGCCGAGTCGGTATGGGTGAGCGTTTAATTACCGATTTCGCCCAGTTTCACGCGCCTTTCAACTGCGTCGTGGCTGGACCTACGGGAAGTGGGAAAACGAGCTGGGTGCTGAAATTTATCGATAACTCGGCCGCTATGGTAGACGAAGAAATTAAAGAAATATATTGGCATTTTTCTAGTTACCAGAGTTGGATGGACCGATATAAAGATAAGATTAAATTTCGTAGAGGTTTACCTACCGATATCTCTAGCTACGATCCTAATATTCATAAAATATTAATTTTGGATGACTTAATGAGTGCCGTGGCTACATCTAGCGCCGATATCGCCGAACTGTTCACTAGACACGGCCATCACAATAACTTTTCAATTTTTTATTTGACTCAGAATTTATTCTCTCAAGGAAAAAACCAGCGCGACATCGCTTTAAACGCTCAATATCTAGTACTATTGAGAAATTTGAGAGATAAAAGACAAATAATGACGTTCGGCTCGCAGGCCTACCCGTCCAAAACTAAACAATTCATGGCCGCCTACGACGACGCCATCAACAGGCAGAAATTCGGATATTTACTGGTCGACATGCACTCTAAATCCGACGACGCGACTCGGCTACGAACCCATATATTCCCCGGAGAAACTACTTTAGTTTATTCGACGTGAAGGTCTCGATGAAGAACGTCAGAAAGCATAGACCGCTCCTTGAAGCATTATGTAAACTCAGCAGTCAACAACGCAAGAATTTATTGCGTCACGCCGACAAGTCGCAAGTGAACTGTATTTCAGAAATTGCCTTAAACTTATTGAATAATAGACTTAAAGTCTCGCCTTCTACGCGGTGTAAATTGAAAAAGTATAAGAAGCAAATCCGACTTTTGGGTAACCGTCGAGCTTCGCTCAAATCCAGAAAAACAGTTTTGGTGCAAAAAGGAGGATTAATACTACCTTGGCTCATTCCTACGGCCCTGTCGGTACTAGGAGGTATATTTGGAGGAAGTAATAAATAGAATGAGTTCTCTACTCAATAGAATGTATTTAGTCCCCGAAGACGTTTATAAAAATTATAGCCCAACAACAGCACCGCCGGCGGCCAGCAGTCAACCCCACGGATTTCTCTACCTACCGGAAGGAGGGTTATACGCTAAATTAACCGAGATTCAGGCCAGAATAGACGCTCTTTTAAAAACCGAAAATCTTCCCCTAGATTTTAAGGCGAAGTATATAGGTCAGCTCGAGCAAGAAAGAGATCGGTTTATTGATCAATTTAGACTGTCGGCAGCAACCGTCGTTCCTTCGCCAACAACCGGTCTTACCCCGACTACAAAAAAGCATTCTCTTCTCCCCCCTCTTTCACCCGGTCCCCCGACCCTGTCTCTGGCGGGCACGCCTCCTCCTGCAGCGGGGGAAACCAGAAGGAAAGAAGATATCGTGGAACACGAGCGAATTAAACTACCACGCCTCGCTAAGCAACGAGGCAATAAACGTAGAAAACACCTCGACTCAGTCTGGGATTTTTTCGAGGAGTAAAAAAAAAAAAACAAAAATGGACGCTTATTTAACTAAGTTGTACCACGACAGTTTGGGGGAAGCCAGCAGCTACGCGTCAGCGACCAAGTTACATTCACGGGCTAGAAAAGACGGTAAATCTTATACTTTAGCCGACATTAAAGACTGGCTTTTACGTCAGGATGCGTACACTATAACCAAACCGACGAGGTATAAATTTAAAAGGAATAAAATTATAGTGGGTGGGCTGGGTAGTTTTTTAGAATGTGACTTATCGGACATGGTATCTTTAAGACCCCATAATAAACCGTATAGATTCATTCTAACTTGTTTGGACGGACTGAGTCGTAAAGCTTGGGTGGAAGTGTTACGTACTAAAACGGGGCAAGAAATGGTCGAAGCGTTTAAGAAAATATTTAAACGCATGGACCATAAAGTAATGAACATCAGCAGCGATAAAGGGATGGAATTTAAAGGGAAAGAGGTCCAGGATTATTTTAAGGAAGAAGGCATTAATTTTTTTACTACCGAAAATGAAGATATAAAAAATAGTAAGATAGAAAGATGGCAAAGGGAACTTAAATCTAGATTGCATCGTTTCTTTTTATCTAAAGGCACTTACGAATACGTGCCGGTCATTCAAAAAATTGTCGATTCTTACAACAAGACGCGGCATTCCGTCACTGGTATGGCTCCCGATGACGTCACACTAGCAAACCATACGCGATTGTGGCGTAAATTGTTCGGTGACGATTTAAAGCGGCTAGGACGGGCTTTGACTAAAAAGAAAAGACGGGAGGTTCCTTTAAAAGTAGGCGATAAAGTACGCATCTCTATATCTAAAGGGAAATTTGATAAAGCTTACAGAGGTTTATGGTCGCGGGAAATATTTGTCGTAACTCACGTTTTAATACCACGTGGCGATTCGGGCCAAGTTACTGTCAGACTTAAAGACTATAACGGGGAGGAAATTAAAGGCCGCTTTTATTTATTCGAAGTAGCTAAAGTGCTTAAAAAGGACGGCGAGGACTATCATCGCGTAGACAAAGTTTTGAGAAGCAAAGGTGTCGGACGCAACAAAAAGTATCTAGTGTCTTTCGAAGGATACGATAAAAGTCACAACCGTTGGATCCCGGCTAAAGATTTGAAGAAATTGTAAACATAATGGAGGGCGATAGTTTCTATATGACTTTACCCGCGAATGCTAGTTTAGATCTTTTTCCTACAAATTCACTTAACGATTACACTACGAAATTAGCTCAAAGAATAAACCTTTCCGCTAGTGGCTGGGAGGTCGGACTGGCCGAATTTCAATACTCGAGAAACTGGGCTAACGTGCCCTCTGGTAGCGGCCTAACTCTAAAATGTGGAACCCGTACTTACGTTAAATTTCCCAGGTACAATTACCAAGAATTTGATATACCGGAACCCGCTAAATTCGAGATTCTTAATCAGCATAAAGCGGTGGGTGGGGAAACCACATTGACTGTGGAACCCGAGCTGGATTTAGTTTTCAATAAGGATTTTGTGTTTTTCACTTACCAAATAGATAAAGTTTTAACTTTTTTAAATAAGACTATCGAAAATGAATTGGGAATGCCTTCCATCACTTTCAGTTACGATCGAGTAGGTAGGCGCGTTGAAATAGAACATAGACTACCTCCAGATGCTAGGCTATGTTTGTCCTACAGTCTCGCTAGATTTTTAGGTTGGGACAGATCGGATAAGTTGCTGAAAGAGAGTTATTACGACGATGTAAAAGACCATACTAGAGCTACGGCTGAAAGTATTCTCCAACAATTCAACGACGGGAGTTGGTGGGTGTCCTACGTGACTTTTGTATCTACCATCAACATTTCTTTAACTCCCGGTTACTACAAAACGGGGCACGAAATTGCGAATGCATTGAACCGGGTCATGAGAGAAAGAGTACGCGCCGTTAAATATCCCAAGTTCGAATACGGGGAAGTCGGGGATGTAATGTCCATACGGTTCCAAGCCATTATTTTATCGCCGGATAAAGAGACTACTCCTCTGGAAGTATTAAGCGTGAGTGTTAACAAGGTTTTGGCGAGTAGAATAGGATTTAGAGCCGATCATTTTTTTCATAAATCAGTTGCGTCGCAAATAAAACTTAACTTGGACGGAGGGTTCGATTCACTTTATATTTACAGTGACATAGTGGCGGAGACTCTAGTTGGGGACGTTCTGGCTCCCTTGTTGCGAGTGGTTAGAATCGGAGAAGGGGATATGACGAACGTAATATTTACTAAACCTTACTACAAACCACTCGCGCGTCTTAATTTCGAAACCATTCGGGTCTATATAATGTCGGACATGGGAGTGGCCATTCCATTTAACTCGGGAGAAGTTAGCCTGACACTACACTTTAGACGACGTCCTTAGAAAAAAAAATTATGCGAACCCCTTACCACGGATTAGATCCTCGCGTATGCGTGCAACACTATTGCCCTGGCCAGAGGGGAGGGGCCCCTTATTTTGCCGGGGGACGAATACAAAGAGGCGCGGGGTTCGGGGATTTCTTGAGCGGTATCTTTCGCTCGGCCGTCCCTTTTCTAAAAAGAGGTTTAATGGGGATAGGGCGATACGCTCTAAGATCCGGAGGAAGGATGCTGGATGATGTCGAGTCTGGGCAATCTATTAAAGAAGCCGCTCGGACGCGCTGGCGGGCCGCTAAAAGCGATGCCGTAGCGGCTGCTACGGGCGGTCAAATGGGAACGGGTCGCAAAAGGAAGAAGAAATGTTGCCAGTCCGGAAGTGGGAAGAAAAAACTACGGCGCCTACAGCCTTCCAAAAAAAGAAGAAGCAAACCTAGAAGAAAGGCGGACTTTTTCGATTAAATAAAAAAAAAAAAAGTATATAGGCCCATACCGTACTACGTCACCTTTCATTCCTCGTCATCATGTCGTTGAAACCAGACAGAGATTCCGTCCCATGCACCAAGGAAGAACTCGAGCTCTTTACGACACCTCCCGTACAAGTGACCGTAAATGACGACACATTAGTCGAATATCATCCTTTAGCTACATTAAGTGACGGCGCTCCTATCGAATTCGTGGTTCCCGGAGCTGCCGACTGTCTCTTGGATTTGAGTCAGTCTTTTTTACACGTACAATGTAAAATAGTTAAAGGCGTGTCGACGGCTTTAACGGACACCGAAAAAGTCGGCCCTGTAAATCTACTTCTGCATTCCCTTTTTTCACAATGCGATTGTACATTAAATGGAAAACAAGTGTCTAATAGCGATAATGGCTATGCATTTCGCTCTTATTTAGAGACTTTACTGACCCACGGCTCCGATGCTAAAGCCGGTCACCTCTCCAGTCAACTATGGCAAGCCGATACTGCCGGTAATTTCGATATTGGAAATCCTGGAGGAAACAACGTTGGTCTTAAAGAACGTACCAAACGTATAAAAGCTAGCAAAATTATAGACTTGTACGGCCGCCCTCACTGCGACCTGTTTCAACAAGATAGACTTTTGTTAAACAATGTAGATTTACGTCTCAAATTAATCCGTAGTAAAGACGCATTCTGTTTAATGAGCAGCGAAACCAACCCGAGCTACCGCGTAAACATCACTAAGGCAACCTTGTTCGTCCGCCGCGTCACACCGTCGCCGGCAGTGTTGGTCGGGTTCACCCAGGCTTTAAAAGACGGTTCCGCAAAGTACCCCGTCCGACGTGTGGAAATTAAGACTTTTACTATACCTCAAGGCAGTTTACAAGGGAACCTCGACAATGCCATTCTAGGAAACATGCCTTCGTTTTGTCTTCTCGGCCTGGTTTCAAATAGCGCCTACAACGGTAGTTATACCAAAAACCCTTACAACTTTGCCCACTACGACGTTAATTATCTCGCTTTGCAAGCCGATGGAAAAACTATTCCCTCTATTCCTTACAAACCGGACTATACAAATTCTTTATACGTCCGAAATTATTACTCACTTTTTCAAGATACCAACAAACTGGTTTCGGGCTCGCCTCCACTCATCCCATATAACGATTACCCCGAAGGCAATGCGTTGTACGCCTTTGACTTAACTGCCGATAAAAGCCAAGGAGAGTGTCACTATAACCTTATTCGACAAGGATCTCTCCGCATCGACATTAGTTTCAAAGAAGTCCTGCCGGAAACTATCAATTTAGTGCTTTACATGGTGCATCAATCCGTGCTTGAAATCGATCAATCTAGAAACATTCTATACGAACACTAAAATAATGCAAACCGATCAATTGCGCACCGCAGCTAGCCGCCACAAGAAACTCGGGCCTTTATTCGGAGATGTCTACGCTTCCGATCAACTACCTAGAACAGCCACCCATTCGGCCTACATCGTTAATTTGGACCCCTCTTCCAAACCAGGGAGTCATTGGGTCGTCATCTATTTCGACCACCTCAAGGCGTCCGTTGACTACTTTGACAGCTACGGTCTGAAACCTAAAAACATACACATCCTGCGTTTCCTCGGTAGAAATTCTACCTTCAAACATTATAATCTACACACTTATCAAGGACCATGTAGTACGGTATGCGGCCAATACTGTCTTTATTTTCTGTACCATAGAGCTAATGGTCTCCCCATGACACGTATCCAGCAACATTTTCATCCCATGACGAAGGACTTTAACGACCGCCGCGTCGTTCGCTTCGTAAAAAGACATTTCAAAATTATTACACCTACGCCTTTCGAGAATAAAGAGTGCATTCAGTGCTGTAAACCATTATTATAATTATTGACTGTGGGAGAGAGAAAGAAAAATGCGTTACTGTTGGTTTTTTTTTTTTCAAGGGGTCTCTTAAATGAAAATGTACAGGTCTTAAACCTTTCTTACGATTGCTAAGGGTCTTAACACCCTCTTAAATGAAATGTACAGGTCTTACACCTTTTTTTTTTTTACAATGTGTGATTATTAGAGTCTGCTATTTCTCATAGTGTTGGTTTTTTTTTTCTTCATGTTGTAGAATAGGAGTCTTAAACTCGAACTTTTTTTGTTAGGAGTCCTAAACTCAATTACATATTTTGTTCATTTTCCTAGTTCAACCTACACTGTATTATTTTTTTTTTTCATGTTGTAGAATAGGAGTCTTAAACTCGGCCTTTTCTGTTTTTTGTTAGTAGAGTCTGTATTTCATATAATAAAATGTTACTTCACGCATCTGCGTGGGGGTTAGTAACTCTGTGTCCGGCTTTATTTATTTTTGTTTCATTCCTCGTCCATACATGTTCTTTTTTGGCCATATCCTTTTATTAACGACTCCGATAATCAAACACCTAGTTTTCTACTCGAAACCTAGGCGCTGAACATAATATTGTTTTCGACTACGCGGCATCTTTGTCATGCAATTAGAACCGGCGAAAAAACGTCGGAACCCTCGAACGGCTAACGTTTGGGCATTCCAAATTTGGGTGATGAACACGACACGTCAACGGATGCCATATCCCTTACATGTCGCAGTGGATTACGGGCCTCCTGGTGGTATCACCCGGGTGTCGTCTGGAAGAGTGCGACATTGGAACGAGTCGTATTACATCTTTGTACTTTTACGACTCGCTCCAATGATGCCCCCCTTCCACACGGTAGCTAGACCGTAGACGCGCAATATGGCCTCTCGATATCGCTACTTTACATGTCTCGTTTCTTATTTTTACGTGTATTGGGGCTTATCCCCTCCCGCCGGACGCTCCCGGGGATTCCCTTAAGCCGCCAGTTCTCCCTTCAGAGAACTGCCGGTGAACTTTTAGTTTTTATTTTCCTAGCTGTTATCACTCCGTTTCCCCAGTCTCCATCCACGTCCTTAAATTCTCAGTCTGAACTACGTTCCGACTTTCGAATTGAAGGCACTATTCCACCTGGCGTCGCTCCGTTATAGCCTATTTTATTTTACACATTTTGTATTTCTTACATGACTAATCTCGTGTTTTTTTTTTTTAGGTGAAGTCTACTCACACCTCTACCCTAGCCTAACCTAACCTACCCTTACCCTACACTTCCTACACACAACTACCGACGACTAGATGAAGGATGCTTCCATCAGGTGGTATTATGTACAACATCTTGTTTTTTGCTTTCTAACACTTTTTTTTTTTACCTTTACAGCCCGAAAAAAAAGAAGGTTCCATACTACGCCTATACTTAAGGTAACCACCAATACATACACTTCTGACTTTTTGATGTTTTATATTCTAGTATTTTTACAGTTTTTTTTTTCTTACCTTTTACAGCTCTTTCTCCAGGATGCTCGAAGACCTCCCACATCTGGCTCGCTTCTCCTACTACTTTTTGCGAGGGTTTTTTTTTTTATGCCTTTAATAAAAACCGTTGTCTATTCATACCCTGTAATATGTATGTATACATCCTCTTCTAGATTTTATTAAAACTTCATTAAAACACTCTCCGTTCTATCACTTTTACCCATGCATGCACGCAAACACACATGCCACGGCTCTTTGCCCACTACCTACCAACCAGCCGGGATGTAGGCTCAACTATCCCGTACAAACCACGCGCATCGACGGCTCTTTGCCCACTACCTACTAGCCGCCCGGGATAAGGTAAATTATCCCGGTCAACCAACGCACATCGGCGGCTAGGAGTCTGAGGGCTACTGCAGGCACGGCTAGGGGTCTGAGGGCTACTGCAGGCACGGCTAGGGGCCTGCACATACCCCAGATGCACGCGCCACCCCCCCCCCCCAGGATTTAAATGTGCTATTGAAAAAGCATGTGACTCTGTTAGCCTGTAACGTAGTATAACTAAAACCGGTGCTCTATACTACTTACGACCTTGGATCATGACCGTTAAAAAAATTATACCTCATTAGCAGACTGTGGCTTTTAACTTTCAACTTTAACTTTCAGCATACTGGTGTAAATTCTCCATGCCGTAGAAATCTTTGCAAATCGTTGAAATCTGGTGTCTTAGGCCCAGTAACGAAGAAAACCTCAATATTAAAGTGTGGCCACACGTATGGAGAAAACGGGCTATCAATAACGTTGATTTGTGCTACTGGCTACTAGCTAAAGACACGGCTCCAATGTTAATTCTCGTAGGATATAAAGACACGACAGCTCGTTAGGGAAAGTTGGCAAATCTAAATTTTGGCAAACATGTAAAGTGTCGTACGGGGAAGTGCTTTTTTCGAAAATGGGGCTTGCACCTAGACGCAGGTAGAGCGTAACTTCAAAATTATTGTTTTAACCATTGTTTGTATTGTCATTCAACAGTAGATCATAACATGCTGAAGTGTTATACGCTCATCGTTTCAGTACTTAATTGCCAGAATACATAGTTGTTGACTTAGGGCATCGTCGGGCAGATGACCAGAAGTGATTAACGTTCACTAAAAAAGTATTTATTTTAAAGAATTAGGTCTAGATTATTCGCCAAGTCTGCTGGTTAATCTAGACACATGCTACTGTGTCACTGACGAGCAGATGAGCTCACCGTATTAATTGTTAATGTTACTGTTATATTCGAATTTTACATGTACATGACTACAAACTTTACGGACATAAAATTCCTCCTGAAAAAGAAAATGACAGATGAATGTAACACTGTGTGACCTTAATTGGTACGTTCACAGACCTGTGAAAGTTCTGATATCCACCAAAAACCAAAACTGGTATAAGAGAAGCCACCAAGTTTCCAAAAAGGATCGGCCTTTGAAAGTAGTGACATCATTCAACCTGGGAAAAAAGGCCATGGTTAATCCTATTAGCCAAGTTAATCGCACCAAATAATACTTTTTGCGTTAAATGAAACTTTGAAGATTGCTCCCGCGAGTAGCAATATTGTAGTTTTCATTTAACTTTCAAACTGTTAGTCGATGCAATTAACTTGGCTAATAGGATTAAACTTAGCGGCCTTTCCCTGGTTGAATGATATCACTACTTTCAAACCGACCCTTTTTGGTAACTTGGTGGCTTCTCTTATACCTATTTCGCATTGGTAAATTCAAGGGGCCCTGGCCGTGCCAAGGAGGGCTGGGCACCGTTTTATTAACCAATGCTAAATCGGGACGGCCTAGACCGGGCCGGTATTCAGAGGCGTAACTTCAAAATTGGGGCCCGGAGGCAAAGGTGCAGTAGAGGGCCCCTTTACTTAAAAAATAATGCTAAACAAGGTATTTTTGGTAAACAAGGCGAAGGCCCAGGGTAGGCCACCTTCTTGCATTAAAAAAGATGCAGTTTTTACCACACAAGGCAACAGCTCAGTGTTGGTTCCCCCCCCCCCCTCCCCCCAAATTCATAAAAAAAAAATGCAGTTTTACTACACAAGGAGACAAAGAGAAAGCCCAGCGGAGCCCCCATTCATCAAAGAAAAAATTGCAGTTTTTACCCACGCAAGGCGAGAGCCCAGTGGAAGTACTTCATAAAAAAAATTGCAGTTATTGCCACATAAGGCGAGAGCCCAATGCTTCCCCTCCTCATAAAAAATAAAACAATTAAGTTTTTTGCAACACAAAGACACAACTTTTTTCATGAAACTATAGCAATAACTTACTTTGCAGTAATTTTGCGGTTACAAACATATTTTAAATTGGGCCCCCCAACGTCGGTGGGCCCGGAGGCGGCTGCCTCCTCTGCCTCATTGTAGTTACGCCACTGCCGGTATTTCAAGAGCCGGCCCGGCTCACACCAATGATGTGAGCCTGGCCGGGCCAGGCACGGCCAAGACCGCTTTTTTAACTAACACGAAATCAAATTAGGATGGAGCCGGCCGGCGCCGCTTAAATCAGAATGGTTTATGAATGGTGCTGCAGTGTAGCGACAGAAAGTGGAAAGTGTCAACTGCCACAAACCGACACGTGGCGGTGCTGTAAATCGTGATCAGCGAGCCGTGGAATTAACCAACGTGTAATTCTGGTGAATAGTTTCGTTCGCAGTTTAAAACCAGGAGCAATGTAAAAAAAGAGCATCCGAAATAATTTTAAGCCGTGTTCCACCGCATCCGTGAGTCGACACCCCGTGACCTTGAGGCCAGTTCTGGAACGAGTGACCGTTTTTACTTTTGCGGAAAATGTACTTTAAAAATTACGCGGTATATATTTTTACCCAAGAAATATGTTTAAAAAATATCACATGTGGCACGATTTATCCAAACACATGTTGACGCAGTAGTGTTTATACGACGAACACTTGAAGTTAGGAAGGAGTTTTATTCCACAAGGCAAGGCCGCGACTGGAGCATAAATTGTGTTTCTTGCCTCCTGCCCCCGTGGCAGTTTTCGCAAGTGCCGGGAAGTTAATGCCTCTCAGCACAGCTTTGGTAAGATGAGATTTTGGGGATGTCAAATCAACTGGCCCGGAGCCAGGAAGCTAACTCTGCAGCTTCTCTCCCGTCAACTTTGAGGCGAGATGAGACCTTGAGACGAGAGCCATATTTATAAGATCCTGAGTTAGCCAACTGTAGCACGAACAAAGAAGTGGGTATTACTGCGATGCAACAAAGGGGAAAGAGAAACTAAGGAGAAAAATAAAGGAAGGTGGGAAGAAAAGAGGAAAGAAATGTGGAAAGAAGGGGAAAATTAGGGAGTTTTCTTATTCCATTATTTTATTGAAAATAATACATATTAAGTAATTCCTGTGATTAGGCTATTTTAGTTTTTACCCTTTCCCGTGTCTGCAAGCAGCATGAATCGTCACTACTTTTTCGGTTCCTGTTTTGCTGCAACGGCCCCATTCCATTTGGAAACTTGCTGTCTAGTGTTTTCTTAAATAAATAAATAAACTTTTTGTTAGCATATAAAAATCTCTAAAAACTGTTAATCTATTTACTAGTCTACTATTTTTAATATCTTTTTTTTTTGTCTGCTTATTGTAATAGTCATTTTTGCTGCGTAGCCTGTTGGTACTGGAGTTCAATTCTGAAATAAAGTAGCCTAAAGCAGAACATTATATGAAGTCGTGATTGTTAACACTGTAGGATAGCAAACAAATCCTTACAACACGTTGTGGGTGCCACAAACCTGACCAAAACATACTTCTTTCCAAATTCCAGCGACGTCTCTCTCGGCCACCAGAGTCAGTTTATTAAAGTAGCTAACTAAAGAAGACTATTCGTAAAATGTTCTCCACATACAAATTTTGAAAAAATTACCTTGTTACTTACAGAGGCCAAAAAAAAAATTGGTTTCTGTTTTGCTTTTTCATTCGCCCGCTCTTCACCATTTCTCACAATCAATGAAACACACATCTGCGATTACGACTGCTCTTGATAACGCCTTTTTTATTTTTTTTTAACAAACACCAGTTGTCAGTCTGGTGTCTTTCTGCGTCCCCCCCCCCCCACTCTTGTTTCTTTCGTTAGGCGGCTAAAAATTAATCAAGTGGTTCTCGTGAGCATGGTTTCCATGGCGCAAGCATTTCTCCCCCTCTTAATTGGCTGATATTACCCTTTATTTTCCCCAAAATGCCTTGCTACTTAAAAAAATTCTTGATTGGTGAAAAAAAAAGGAATAAATTTGAAGTACGTAGTAATTTTGAATTGTCACTGCAAACTGCGCAACTGGAAATGGTAATGACGTCACAATCATTCCACGTCACGATCGACGAATTCAAATCAAAAGGCACATGGCGCGAATCGAATGCCGCAATTTTGCATCTGAGGAATTTCCCTCAAATTTTCCTAACTTATCTTTTTTTTCCCTCTGAATTGGTTAATTTCCCAAAAAGTAGGAATTTTTCCCTCTTATGGAAACCCTTCTCAGGAAAATAGTTTTATTCCGATTTTTCAGATGCGGGAGATGGCCTTTTTCTAACAAACAAAAAATTCCAGCAGCTAACATTTTGTTGAGGAGTACAATATTTTGACCCACGTTCAGCCACGTTCATTGAGCAAATGTTGCAAATTGGGTAAAAGTATATCTTTAGATTCAAGTTTTCAGCTGTGACACGCCTCTGAACGACCCTAGATTCGCATGGAGGCGATCACATTGAATGGATGCTGGGACTGATATGGTAATCAGCTCTAGGAAGTGTTTGGTACTTGATACTATCATCAAAAGTGAAATTAACCTCCCTATTGCTATCATTCCCAGGAACCTTGGTTTGAGGAGAGCGTAGATACGTAATCGGATTTTTTTTTAGACTGAGGTTTTAAAAAAGGTTTCATGCGCTAAACAAAAAACATGTGTGAGAACTACATAATTAAATTTTTAGCAACCTCACTATTTACAGAAGTCGTTAAAGAGCTTTTACCTTCAAGGTGAAAAATAATAGGCGTGAAAAATTTATTTAGGCTTGCTTTCGTTAACACAGCTAACATTCTGAAGCATTTTGCAAAGTTTTGAAACTACACGAGTTGCGTCTCATCGCGACGGGATTCAAGACGAGAATAACACCGAGATGCGAGCTAAAGCAATTTGGCTCGTCCTCCAATACGATTACAGCATATGACAATATTTTATATGGCCTATAAAATCAAACTCACTGAGGTAACAGTAGAAGTATTTTTTTTTTCCAATCGCTCCCATTGGTGTCAGCTGTCAAATAACAATTTCTGCTAGCAATTAAGGACGGACGAAGTCGTTTCGCTGCAGTAAAAGAAGAAGAAAAACGCCAGAGACTACCATAAATAGCTCCCAGCAATGACCTCTTTAAATATAAAGCGAAACTTTAGTAAAAAATAACACGTTCCCCAGGTGAGGCTCGAACTCACAACCCCGGCATTGCCACGTATACTGTCGTATAAGTACCGTGCGCTAACCAATTGCGCCACTGGGGAAGCCGCTCCGGAGGGTCTGTAAAGACCTTTACGTACCGTATCCCCAAAAATTCGAGAGTCCTTGTTGTTTTAAGAGGTATTAGAACTAGAAAAACTGTGAAATAAATGAAACTGAAGATTTAAATTTAGCAAATCGACTGGTACAACCAAACCGACAAAGTTTCAATGAAATTATTAAAACAAAACATGTGCAAGGTGAACCAATGCCAGTTTTTGTAGTAACCGTAACTTCATCAAATGTACGAAAGTTCTTCCATACCAAGCGATTTCGTTTGTAATTTTTCGTGATACAGTTTAAGTGTAGCACACCTTTTTCGCAGGTGAAAGGTTCCGGTATCAATTTACAGCAAAACGACAAAATGTATTTCCAGTGAAAGTCTAAACGGGGACCAGCGAGAGTTAACCCAGAGACTGGTTAACCATTTGCCGTGCATTGGTGCACCTTGTAGATATAGGCTGAAATTCTCTGCGGCCCTGTTTTCAAGATGGTGGATGAGGCGATGTCAACATTGCGTTTTGAGGAGGGATATTTGACGAATTTGGGAAGAAATTTTGATGTAAAATATTAATTTGGACGCAGCGATATCTTGAGGATATGCCGTTTCCTTCGTGTAACATTCAGGTAAACAATGACAGTCACGATACGGTTAGGAAGTATTGTATTCTCCACGTCGTACCGAAACCGTTTTGCGTCATCAACGATGAAAGTATCCGTGTTTCCGTACTATTAAAGTTCTGCGTAAGCACGTCTTTACTTTCCTGGTGGAAAAAAACGTTGTTGATGCTGTGGAAATATTAGCTATCTGTTATTCAGCCATACTTGACGCATTATTTCATAGCACGTGTAAGAGCATTACAGTGCTTACTTATAGGTTGCGGTGTTTACAATGGTCTAGGCGTGATCTGGTGTCGTGTTTACAATTAGCCTACACCTTAAGTTACACTGCAGTTGTTTCCGTAAACTGTAATTAATGGTAGTAAATCTAGATAACCGCCAATGCATTTATTTTTATGTTTGGTGTTGCTAGGGAAGTAGCCAAAATTGATCCATATATAACCAGTCCTTAGCTTGTTCATGAAACTAACATGTAGCCTATTCATCCAAGGTCAAATCATTCCCTACTTACAGAATAAGGTGTCGGCCCATCCTACTAAGCTTAAACTAAAACCTTCCAGGCTGCGTGCGTCACGAAATGTGTTAAAAGAGGATAAAATGTAGGGCTATGCTAAAGAGTAGCGATCCGTATGTGTTAAAGGATGGTGTTGCTTTGGTGGAGTTTTCTTCGGTTTTATTGTGGTGTTACTGATCTATTAACTGTTGTTCAGTACCATTTCGAATGTCAGTCCAGTAGAAGTCCCCATTTTGCTTGTAGTCCTTGAAATGTACACACTACTTCACAGTTTCTACTTCCCATATACCAAATACTATCTTTCACATACATGGTTTATCTAATTAATGCTTTCACGGAGTTATAAAATATTCTCTTACCCCAGAAGTAGTGCAGAAAATGCTGATGTGTAGCCCTTATAAATCTGCGCAACACCACAAAGTTGCGTTTCTATGACGACCGCTACTGTTAAACGCATTATCAAAAGAGTGAAAAATGGAGAAATTCAACTCTTTTTGAAGGTAACACCGCAAACCTTTCATTTCTAACTTGTACGTTTCCAGAGGTGTATCTCTCTCTTTGAACTTAATTCTCTATTGCGAGTCACCGTTATGGCAAGTATGACTAAATTTATGTCTCTGCTGCATTGTGATATGTCTTTTATTTTTAGTTTGTGTCAATTGTGCCATAGCAAATTAGTTTGCAGTTTAATGTGTAATAAAATTTAGCCACTCAATTCTGTGCTTATCTACAAAGAACAGGATAAAACGCCTTTAATTTTCGGTATTTCATGAATGATCATGAAAGCATAATTGTACTGTTGTGGGACACAATGGTAGTGCTGTCAGAGGTTGCCGCCAAGAAAATTTAAACCTGTAGATTAATGGTCGCCGCTCAACAGGTGGTGAGTGAAGTTCACTGGTTGGTGATTTAACACTTTTCGACAATTTGGTTTCTTTAAAAGAAAAAAACTATCTTCCTATAAACTGCGACTTGATTCTGAAGAGAATCGATCACCACTGAAAATTCCGTAACGGTAATTACGCTGAAAGTTCATCATAAATTTTCATTAAAGTTCTGGAAGAAATGCGCACCATTCCAGAATCGAAAGAATATAATCACCAATGTTCATGGTAATTTTCGACAAACAGCTCGCCTGTCTTCATCAGGCACTACTATTTGTGGAAAAGCTTCTTTCTACATCTTCACCGTGTGTATTACCATTTGAATACAGTGTTCCAACCTGGCGAGGCCTCCCGTATTTCTTAGGCCCATGACTCCACTGATCTTTGAAGCAAACTGCAGAACTCTTCTCTTAGGAGAAATCGTATTCCTGGATTTGAGGGGCCCTGGATGTTCATTAAAATAGCATTACACTTCAAATGCTGCTGAATGGCAAGTGATTGGAGGATTCTTAGATGACGATGGAGAACGTGATTTCAGCAGTGTGGTCATCCTCTCCCATCCTATTTCATGTTTTGTCTCCATGTGATGGGTAGCTATGCTGTAGTGTTGGGTGTATCGCAATACCAAAAATGCAGGATCGGTATCAGTGGCCCCAGCCCTTCCGTTCTCCTGACCTTTATAGGTCAAATTCTTATTTATTTATTTATAACATTACCAAATACGGCGCATTGTTGAAATACCAGTATTGTTTTAATATGAAAAAAAGGCTGAAATAATAACAATAGTACAATCAGTTCTTTTGTTGTAGGGCTCAAAACAGTGCTACAATCAGTTAAATTTCAACATTGGTAAAATTGGAGTTCTAAACAATGCACAAAAGTGGAACCAAATTTGCATACTTGATGCTACAACCAACATTTCTTTATCTTCGCATTTCTACTTGGATAGCATGTTAACTAAACATTTTAGAGAAGATTTTTTTTTATCAAACATGTTGTACACCCCCCCCCCCCCTCCCCCGGGGCCCCCCCCCCCCCCGGAGTGTTCCATTAAAACTATCAACAAAACAAATTTTTTCAATAAAATCTGCTATTATTTAAAAATCAGGTTTTGACACCACGACACTAAAATACCAGATACTGCCTCATTCGTAAGCACCGGAAAAAAACGAGTACCGGGATACCAAGTTTTGTACCGGCAGTGGTTGAAAAATTTCTGGTACCACCCAACACTAACTATGCTGCTATCTTTTGCTTCGTTATGTGTGTCTGCCATATGTTGTTTCACTCTTGCCCTGACGCCCTTCCTCGTCTCCCCAATATATACAGCATCGCACCCATCACGTGGAACCCGGTAAACACCTTCGCAACACTAGAGAAGGTGTTTACCGGGTTCGATGTGATGGGTGCGATGCTGTCTATGTTGGGGAGACAAGGAAGGAAGTTAGGACAAGAGTGAAACAACATATGGCAGACACACGTAACGAAGCAAAAAATAACAGCATAGCTACCCATCACATGGAAACAAAACATGAAACAGGATGGGAGAGGATGACCACAGTGCTGAAGTCAAGTTCTCCATTTGATCGTCATATAAGAAGCCTCGAACCACTTGCCATTCAGCAGCATTTGAAGTGTAATGCTATTTTAATGAACACCCAGGGCCCCTCAAATCCAGGAATACGATTTCTCCTGAGAGAAGAGTTCTGCAGTTTGCTTAAAGATCAGGAGTCGTGGGCCTAATAAATACAGGAACCCTCGCCAGGTTGCAACACTGTATTCAAATACTAACACACACGGTGAAGATGTAGAAAGATGCTTTTTCAAAAGTAGAAGTGCTTGATGAAGACAGACGAGCTGTTTGTCGAAAATTAGCAAGAATGTTGGTGATTATATTCTTTCGATTCTGAAATTGTGCGAATTTCTTCCTGAACTTTAACGAAAATCAGCCACCAATTGTATCGAAGAGGTTTGACGCAACCGATCACCAGATGGCGATTGGTCCGCGTCTAATTTTTATCCTGTGGTCCTGGGTCTGTGACTTTGTCTGTGGACTTCAATATCAAGTCTTTATTACGTTTGGTACTAATTACCATCTTGTAACATTGGTATCTAATACTGTACGCTTTTCCACCGTCATTGTTGTCGTTGTCTAGGACGTGTGACCTGTTGAGTTGCCTGGTTACCAACTAACTTTCTTCTTGATACTTGCCACACCAAGATGTCTTTCTCGGCGAATCTTTCAGCTAGTCCATTAGAATTCTTTATACTATTTTCCCGGACTAATTGTAACCCTGAGTCGCCTTCTCTTGGCATTTGCTGACTGCCATCCCTGGCTATGGTGGCCGAGCTTTCAACATCTACATGTAATTTATCATTAAAACCTGAACTGCTAAAGAAGGCGTTAGCCGAATTCTTCCTTAGGCCTAAGCACCATTATCCCTACGATATCCTTTCCATCCATCCCTCAATGTAGGGGTGGCACAATAATTCGATAATATCGCAATCAACATTTCCGTCGATTATCGTATCGCAGTTTTTCTGATTTATCGAATTATCGTGCAAACCCCTGATGCTTAAATTGTCATATCTCGGAAACCGTAATAGCTAGAAACGAGCGGTTTGCGGTGTTGCATGCAGAATTACAAGGTGAACACCAAAAAGGTCGCTTAAATTCACTTCAAGGACACCTACTTCGTCCTGCAAATTTTCGACATCTCTCAGATGTTTTCTTCAGGCCTTGAGGATGTTCGGACTTTGAACTACATCTTTCTTTCTGACCATTTGTGCATTCGAACTCGTTCCGACCACTTTAGCATTTGAATTTGGCCGCCCTCGTAGCCTCCTGTATTGATCAGCCTGCTCGCGATTCCCACCACCAAGTTGCCATTGACGATCAAACTGTTCACTGAGGTCTCTGCCTACCAGTTGAGCAACTCTAGGGTACGCAGGGCCCTGGATGTTCATTAGAGGCACTACTTTCTTTTCATGTTGCTGGATTGCCAAACATCTGAGGTGGGATCACGGATCGAGTTTGACCTAAGAAGAGTGCGCATCCTCTTCCAGTCCGCTTCATGATGCATAGATTTGCAGTGGACTGCGATGCCGTTGTCATCTTTTTTATTTCTCACATTGGCCATATGTTGAGCAACCCTAGTAGTTCAAAGTAGTAGTTCAGTCCGAACATCCTCAAGGCCTGAAGATCTGAGGGATGTCGAAAATTTGCAGGACGAAGTAGGTGACTAGGTGTCCTTTAAGTGAATTTAAGCGAACTTTTGGTGTTCATTTTATGACGATTCGATGTTTTCACTGTATTGACCATAGCGATATATTTCAAGAATTACAAGGGCTCTCCAACCAAGTATGCAGTACTGAGCCACTTTAGCTGATGGAAGAGTTAGTTTAATGCAAACAATATTTAAGCTTTAAGTAGCAATACAACTGCTAAATTGTTTGTACATGGTGAGGAAGTAATGGACAATGAATGGCAAGTGCATTTTCATGTCTATTGGTCAAATGGCGAGTGTCACACAATTCACATTCGTGAATGTTGCACTATCTTCAGCCAGCCAAGGATTATTATTCCAGCCTAAAAGTATGTTTATCGAGATATTATCGATTATCGCGATAATGAAAAGTTTTATCGGGATACAATTTTTTTGTATCGACGTGCCACCCATACCTCAATGTGTCCGCCTGTTTCACCACTTCACATCTGTCGACACACAAAAATCCACTTTTTTTTAGTATTGTTTCTTTCCAGCCAGCCTCTACACTCAAAAGTCATGTCTGCCCACCTAAGTAAGCATCGATGGTTGTTTGATACTGAAATGTTTCAGACGTCTTGTATCGGTCCATAGCTAAGATGCATTAAATGCAAAATTGAGTTTAAATATTGAAGCTAGCTTGTAATTTCCATTAAATTATATTCCTCAGACACTTTTGGAAGAGACAGTAACTGGCAGTTGGCCCCACTACATGTTTTTCGAATCTTTGAGATGTTACGTTAGTGTGCTAAGCAACCAGTGTCTGATGAAGGCGGAAGACTTAGTTGAAAGACTAAAGTAAATCCAGCCGAAAATTTGATTCAAAGAAAACTTCAAGTTGGCGTAAGCGTTATTGTCTCTTCCAAATTCGTTAGTTAGCCAAGTAAAATGAGCCTGTCGGCATTCAGAATCCTCAGACACTCTGTTTATTTTGCATATTTGTCAAAAACCACGCTCACAATGTGTTACGATAGCTATAAAACCTGAACTTTCGATTTCAGTGATCAAACAGAAATCTGCTTCTGCTAGGCCTAAAGCCACATCCGGGTTTAGTCGTACTCACCGGATAAGTAGTAAGACACAGCAAAATGGATAAAACAATGTTATTTAAGCAAACAATTTGAATAATTAAACTTTTTTTATTGTTTGGTAGGCTAGCCTATCAATTATTAAAAATAAGTAACCTACACATTGTTACGATTGCACCAGAATTTCAAAGCATGCCAATGCCTGCTGATCCAAGATGGGAAAAGTACGTGTGAAAATATTTTACGTGATTTATACTTTTTTATTTTAGCCCTTTTTTTTATTTTTTTTTATTTAGCCAAGTGTAGCCTAACTATTTTATTTCAAAATATAGCCAATGTGTTTGGCTACATAAAGTGTGATTCGTCTTGTAGTTTTTTAATAGTAAAACATGTGATTATTATCGATAATGTTTTTTTTTAATCTGTTGTTATTACTAAACATTTTTCATGGTTTTAGGTGAACTGAATGTTCAATTATCTTTTTTTTTTTTTTAACTTTTTGCATGGAAACTGCTACCTTTGACGCAATACTGGAAATCCGTCGAGAATCAAGTGCTCACTAACTCACTGACACCCACGTTCGATCCTAGTATAAAGTTACAGAATTGTGGGGGGAAATGCAAGAGCGTCTACGTTGGGGCACATGTGCCCCACTGCCTCCTTTTGGCTCAATTCCCCCAATATCCCCCACGATACGTCGCTGACAGTGGATGGCCGCCGTGGACAAATTTTGGCAAAATTACTATCGTTTAGTCCATTTTTGATTGATTTCGACTTTCCCATACAATTCTACAAGACCTTTTCATTGGTGGAATAGCCAGATCAATAGGGTAAAGCACTGACGAGTTATTCAATAAAAAACCAAAACAAAATATGTGGGTAACCATATATGATAAAACCAGGTTAACTACAGACAGTTTTTTTTTTTTTTTTACCAACAAGGGTGTTTCAGACAGTTCTGCGTCTGGTTTTCCCCCTTAGGCCATGCAAAAAAAAAAAATGTTTGGTTTACAGGCAAGGTTGCAAACTGAAGCACCAGGCAACCAGGCATTTTATTTTATTTTGTTTAACTGACCACATTTATTTGATGTGTACCTAACTGAAGACTGAAAGAGTTTATAGTCAACCTAAAAAAGTATAATATTCTGCTAATCTGTTATTTATGTCATCTAGTATTACAATTATTTAAGTTTTTGCCAAATAACTTCTTAGTGGTTTGACCCAAAGGCTTGAAATTAACACCATTGAAAAGCTCGTTTCGACCCGGTTAAAATGGTATACTGGAATGTTAACCCTTTAAGGACGGGTGTGCCCGAATGCGCCCGCTGTATAATCATTGTTTACAGCTCTTCTACAAGTCATATCGAAAACTTCCTGCCAATTACAGTAAAATTTAAACTGGGATATGAAAGCCAGATCATTAAGGATAAAAATGACACAGGTTTCATTCCCTTACCTCAACTGGGTGAGAAGCTGCGATTTTTTTTCTAGAATTCAGGTACAAGTTCTTAGCACGCACGCAGTCCTTAAAGGGTTAAAAACGGTCAAAATTTGGCGAAAATATGATTTTTAGTGGGTGGACCAAGATTGAGATAAAAAATATTGACCCGCGATAATTTAACGCACCCGCACGCACTTGTAAACCAAACAATTAACTTTGCATGGCCTTAGTAGATAAAATTATGAAGAAAAACTAACCAAAGGTGAATCGAGGGGTGGAAAAGTTGGAAAATTGTGCTTGCCAATTTTTTTGCCAGTTCCACCGAGGATGCCTACCAGCCCTTGAAAGTCTGTATATCATAAAATTAAATTGTCCCTTACCATTCAACAGAATATTGTCTTTTTTGTTGTTTTTTTTTACCATTTTTGACTAGTTTGACGTGCAAGGTGCAAGCAGGTGTCTTATTTGTGCATAATGAATGTTGTTAGGATTGACATAACTTTAGTCTTATGTCTTGTTAAATAGCAGTTAAAATTTACTTACGTGGCCACTAAAATTAAAAAAAATCCTCGTTCCCCCTCCCCCGGGAAAAAAAATGAGGTTGGTGAATGAAGTTTTGAAGTTCCCGAGTTAGTGAACGAGACTTACTAGCCAGTGGCGAATGGACAAAAATGTTAATCTGTGGGTTTAAGAGTATATGAAACTTAACGGTCTACTATGCATACCTAGTTTTTGTACACACTGTTTAGTGTGTATCACCTGGTTACATCTATGTACTAAATCTAACTAACCTACCTACGGCTTGGTAGGCTCAACTATTAGGGATGGGTCGGTTTCATTTTTTTCGGCTTCGGTTCTGGTTTCGGTTTTCGCACCCACAAAACAACGGTTTCGGTTTTTGCCACCATCCACTTATTTCTAGTTTTTTTTCTGGTAACAGTAATATACTAGCTTCTAACTTGCTCCTGTTTTCACTTTCGGCAGCGTCATTCACCAGGGCATAGTAGTGCTGTGTCGGTTTCATTTTTTACGAATCGGTTCGGTTTCGGTTTTTCTTACAGAGGAAGCCTCGGTATCGGTTTCGATTTCGGTTTTGTTGTTCAAATGATGAAAGTCATTTTTAAGTCACAAAAATGTCCCCACATCCACGAGCGACGCTATGTTGACGTTTTCGCACGTGCGTTAGTTTTGATCGATTGCTAACTTCCAACACACCCTTGCATAAAATGTTGGAGTTACTGTTTTTTGAAAATGATTTACTTTTTAAATTGTAATCGGAAAAACATACTTATAATTTTTATTGGCATTTGTTTAATAATCTAGTTGAAAAGAAAACTTCAACATAGTGATCAATGCACCATTTCTGTTGACTTATTCGCGAGTAGCAATCTATAATCCGCTGCGCTGATCGATATATCTACCGAGCGCGAAAGATGTAGACAATCACGTTACGTTGGGGAAAAATATTTAACAATCCCACTTACCTTAAATACCTTTAGCGATTATATTTAGGGATTATGCTTTTTTCTTAACAATACAAACGTTGGCACAGAACATTCGAGACGAAATTCCTCCCGTTCTTCGTTGTTGTGACCATTATTGGTGTGCTGTCGCCATTTCGAACAAAGCCGTCGATTAGTTTGCGTATAGGGTCAACCGGGGTAATTATGAAACTGCCTGACATCGAGGTAATTATGAAACACCTCACAAAAAGGTGCTTTAAATTTTGATAATGACCCATACATTTGCCCATGTCTTTATCTTTCAAATAAGAGTCAAACTAGAGCAAAATATGTTTTCTAAAGCTTTTTTAAAGAAAGGAGTAGCTAATGTTCCAAAGATAACAAAAACACTTCCGAAAAACTTTCAACCTTTAACTCAAAACTTTCTTTCCCATTTTTTAACCACTTGACTTATCTTAATTCTGTGAAAAGGATTAGCTTAGTCAAACTGTAGGTTACATTCTGTGGCTTTGTCAACTTGGTATGGTCGCAAATCGGCCAATAGGAAGGGGTTTCATTTTTGCCCCAGGATTCTACGATTTCTGGGTAATTATGAAACAGGTTACTGACATGCTGGCACACTTACAACCAGCCTAATTCTCCATGCACGTGACTGAAAATGGTGAGGCATTACGGTACCAACCCAAGGGTAAGAGATTTTCTTCAGTTGCTTTAACCCAAGCTTTAAGTGAGACGGAAAAAGGAACGATTTTCAACAATGCATCAACTAAATTTTGGCTTAACAAAGCCTGCTAGTGAGGAAATCCAGAAAACTGCTCACAGGTCATGCTGGAAGCAGACCTGTGATTTCAGATAATGATGAAACTGAACTTGCTACCTGCATTGCTACTATGGCAAAATGGTGCATTCAAAATGGTTCCAGCATTCGTAATCAACAATAACATCGCAAATCTCTAAGATTGGTTACATCAGTAAGCAATCAAAGATCCGTTCATTATATACGATTTTTTTTATTGGAAACTGAAAAGTGAGAAATTAGGGATTTTAAATTGACCGAATGTATTTGGAATCTGTATGAAACCGGACCATACGTACCAAAGTATTCACAGATGATAAAGAAAGTTCAACTATAAGGCAAGTAGAGCAAGTTTCTTGCCAACAGAAAGTTTCTTGCCAACAGAAAGTTTCTTGCCAAGTTTCTTGAAAACAAATACTGGTTGTCAGTGAAAGACAAAATTGAATTGTGTCCCCCGCACAACTATTCTATTACACTGTAACCTGTGAACACACCTGGTTTGAATCCATTCACCATGTTAACAAACAATGTTGAAGTGCGTGAACTGTATAACACAATCCGTAAATGCAGAAATTAACTATTTTCTGTTTTGTACGTACCCGTTCCTAGCTATTAGAATCCTTTTGTGATTCCTAATATTGTATGCTACTACAGACATGTAATTGTGAATCGTGCATCACAATTTAGTGTCCTTTATTGTCATTAAACTGGATGCAAAGGATAGGATACAATTGTTTTGGATGCTAGTTTCTACCGTATTTATATACAGGCCACAGACCACTTTTTTTTCCCCACTGAAGGCTATAATGGTGTATGTAGCATTTCAACTAGACTCTGCTACTAACCCTGAGGGGGTAACAGACATCTAACCATTGAAAAAACATTAAACTGACACGGTGTTTCATTTTTACCCCGCCTGTTTCAAAATTACCCAGAGGTGTTTCATATTTGCCCCAATTCTGGGGTAAACATGAAACACCAGTTTTTTTCATTTTGCAGCTTATGAAATATACTTCCTGATCTGATACTCTAGGGTTGTGAACACATTGGGGGACACTACTTTACTGCCAAAAGTCATGAAATTACCAGGCGTAGTTGAGGAGCTACACATAGATTGCAGATTTTTGTTTCATAATTACCCCGGTTGACCCTAGTATTATTTTATTTATAAAAGACAACGATTAGTTTTTTATGGTTAAACATCCCTGCAAAGACACACATGTATGCAAAGTTGCCTTTTAACTTATTCATACCCGGTTTAAAAAAAAAATGAAACAAACCGGTTTTTAAAAAACATCCAATTCGGTTTTGGTTTATAAGTAAAAACCGACACAGCACTAGGGCATAGCTGTGGCACGATTTTCCTCTACTATTTTCTTTTTAATGACTAGGAGCTTTTCTGTCATTTATACGTAGATAATGATTTCGATTTTTCAAATAACGTACGAAAAACTGACACAAAATCCTAATTAGTTTTGGTTTTCAGTAAAAACCGAAAATTCGGCTTCGGTTTCAGTTACCGACCCATCCCGATCCACTATACTATCGACAGTGATCGTCACACATTATTATCGGTAACAGTCGTAAGATGATTAAAGCGTAAGCCAGTCATCAGAACTTGTTGCACAGTTTTTGCTTGCCAGCAGTGTTGTAGTATTCCCTCCCTCCCACATCTGGCTCCCTCTCTCTGTATTCTCAGCGCCTTTCTTACACCCTAACCCCAGGCATCGCTTACAAATAAACTGGCAAACACTTAATTTAGCACATCTTTTAATTTTCTTTGTTTCAGATAATCGCAGAAAATGAGTTGGTTCAATACTTCAGGATTTGCAAATATTGCTAAGAGTGCCCTTTCGCAAGCACAGAAGACAATTGACCGAGCTCTTGAGATAAACGATGGGACCATACGAGCTCGTACTAGTCAAGCACCTGCAAGTGGTAAGGAACAATCAATGTAGTAGTCTGTTTAGTAGGCGAGTTGTGGGTCAGCTGTTACGGGTCATACCGATATGGTCAGTATGTTAGGACAGCTGATTGATGCCACTCAAGCCAGTGTTGATATCAGTAGCATATTTGGTGTGCTAACAAACGCATTAAAACATCTGCATTCAAACGAGTTCATCTTACTGCATTAAAAGTTAGACAAAAAGGTTTTCCAAGCCTTCTTGAAGAAAATGTCGCAAACCGTGAGTCTCAAACTGTTACTATTGCCGAACGGAGCCAGAATAGAACTTACAGTTCCATAACACAAGTATTTTTTCAGATTTGGTTTATATTATAACAATAAACACCAATACTTATCGGTACTGGTATGAATGACAACGTTCCATCTCTTGTCATGGTTGGTTAACTGAGAGTGCCTTCAGGATTATGATTAAGACAAAGTTCAGTGAAAATTGCCTTTTTATGATCAAATGTACAAACTAGTGCACAGTACCAAATACTGGTGTTGTTATAATATAAAAAAAAAGGCGCTTATGTTATAACAGTAGTTTATTTCACGTTGTGTTGTAGGGCTCAAGGCATTGCAACAATCAGTTAAAGAACAACAATGGTAAAATAGGAATTCTAAACAATGCACAAAATTGGAGCTAAATAATTATTACAAACAAAAACGTCAAGGGTGCCGTAAAAAAAAAATAAATAAATAAAGGGGGGGTTATATGATTGAAGTTTCATTTTACTTGTTAAAATGTACACGGATAAAAATTGGTGATTTTTAATTGAAATAATCAAATGTACAATTGAGAAAATTGGATCTGTTTAAGTGCTGTTGTGCTTTACGTAACGTATATGATTGGTAAAGCACAACAGCACTTAAACAGATGCAATTTTCTGAATTGTACATTTGATTATTTCAATTAAAAATCACCAATTTTTATCCGTTAAAAATAACAAGTAAAATGAAACTTCAATCTATAACCCCTTTTTTTACGGCACACTTGACGTTTTTGTTTGTAATCCGTGTGCCTTTTTTATAGCTATGGTGTCGCGCTATAAAGGTTTATGCATGCAGTCGATTGTTGCATGCACGAAGAATGGATCTGGAGTTTGCTGAGTGGCGTTGTTCCCTAAATACAATGGTTAAAACAATGTAAAACAATCAAAATGATCGTTTAGGGTCCCGTAACTCCGGAATGGATCTACCAGTTGAAAAAGTGGTGCCTGTAAGGTTGAAGCCCAGGGAAATTTCTGGCTCAGATCATGTTTCAGATATTAGGTAGGTGCAGTAGTTTTTTCTGAAACCGTGTCAGCCAAGAAGAACAAGAACCAGTACAACAAGAAGTGAACAGTTTTCAAATTTACGTGTGGCATCCTACATTTACTCTTGCACGGAATTGCATAAAAGTTGGTGTAAAGTTTGGAAAAGTTGCTATCTACTATCTGGCCAAGTTTGGTCGAAATATATTGAATAGAAACGGAGAAATTAATAGTTTTAGTTTTGCTGGAGAGAGGACTTCAATCATAGCCGTGTATGATGTTGTGAATGCATTAAGCTTAAATCAGAGGGGAAAAAATCAATAATTTTATTCCGTTAAAACTATATCAACAAATATATTTTTCAGTAGATTTTGTTGCTATTATTTAAAATTCGGGTGTTAGCACCAAAGCACTACGCAATACCAGATGACGCCGCATTCATAAGTACCGGGATACTGAGCTTGGTACCTGCCGAAAAATTTCTGGTACCACCCAACACTAGTACAAACACAACAGAACACGAAAACAGTACTTACGCAAGAGCCAAATAAAAGCAAACACACACACGCACCAGTTTACTACTTAGAGGCCATAACCAAACAAAAGCACACACACACACCAGTAGCAAACTGGTGTGTGTATGTTTGCTTGTATTTGGCTATTGCGTAAGGTAGAAAACCGGTGTTTGTGTTTGTGTTTTCTTTTATCTGCTTTTTTCTAAGTCTGTACTGAACAACAATTTTTTTAGCCGAACCAAACAAACCTTAAATAAGCCGAACACCGAACACTTCCGAACAAAAATGTACCAAATCAATGAACCTTTAAAATAAAATTTAAAAGAACTTTAAGGAGGGTAACCGTGGGTTGTGGCTGTTTAGTCAGATTAGAAACAGAAAATAAGAGCATAAGTGTTTAAAAAAAAATTTATCAGATTCGGCAAAAATGCGTAGGTATTTTTACTTGAAAGTTTGAAAATTCGGTCTCATTATTCACACTGGAAATGCTCATTTTATAAATACGGTGTACAATCCGTTTATCATCAAGCAATGAATTCAAGGTTATGCTGGATCCTACATGTCACATCACTTCGATTGGAATTGAATCCTGATCGTAGTGACGTTGTGACATGTAGGATCCAGCAAAACTTTGAAGTCATCGCCTGATGAAGACAAACTGTCTATTGTACATCGTATTTTTGGTTTGTCGAAAATTTGCAGAGCGTTTCTAGTATGAATAGCGATTCTGGATTATCAGATTTTCAGATAATTTTGTTTAGGATGAACAAGATTACACTGCACTTAATTAGTGAACAATCGGTTAAATTTGTTAAGTACTAATGTTACTGCTTTGTTGGTGGAAACTATTGGCGAAGTGTTAAACAAAATCTGCACCAGTGATCGATCGTTCAGTTTGCACCGTCATATTTTACTGATCGACTTGGTATCGATTCTATGTTTTGTCTTCACTTCGATCTTGGAAATTACTCATTACGCTCACTTTCAAAAACAGGATACTGTCAGTATCTTGCAAATTTTCGATTGTATTTAACAACCTTCATCAGGCAGGGTCAAGAAAATTGAGTCTTCTGGTTACATTTTCGTCTGCTTGTTTTTCTTCTGCTTGCTTCAAAAGAAAAGAACGTCCACGGCCTCTGATATTTACAAGGTAAGCACAACAAGTGGCATGGCCACCTATATTTACAAGGTAAGCACAACAAGCGGCATGGCCACCAATATATTTACAATGTTACATGGTTCTCGCAATAAACAAGGCCTAGGCACATTTATTACTTGCTTTTTTTCCCTCCATCTTTGCTTCAGTATGCCATCTAATTCATTTCCAAACCAAGTGCATGACTTTTGGGTTAGATGTGCCCTGGATGTTCATTAGGGGGATGTTATTCTTCAAGTGGTGCTGGATTGCAATAGACTCGAGGCACCTTAGGTGTCGATCTCGCCTCGAGTTTGCTCTCACTAGTGTCCTTGTCTTGTCCCAGCCAATTTCATGTTCAGCTTCCATACAGTGAACTGCAATTCCATTTTCTTCCACTTCATTCCTGGTGTCACCAATGTGCTGCCCAAGCCTTGTCCTCACCCCCTTTCTCGTCTCGCCAATGTAAACAGAACTGCATCCATTACATGGCACTAAATAAACTCCTTCGCTCGTATCCTGTACTTCTCCCATAGTCGCCTCGTCTTTTTCCTTCTGCTTCCCTCTGCGTTTCTGAGTGCTATCCTGCATACTTTGCCCCTTCTTGACTATCCTCGATTTCAGACCTTTCACATTTCTGAAATAAGTCGTGACGCCTTGTTTTCTTAGGATTTCGCTAATTTTTTTTTTTCACTCACTCCCTCTAGGAAAGTTAGGCTCACTCTGGGTGTTTTTCTTCCTTGCTGGACCTCGTCAACGTCTTGTTCTTTTTCATTCCTCCTTTTGCAGCTTTTTGCAATTCCATATGCTCTTTTCATTTGTGAATTTAGAAGCCCTGCTGGATACCCCAAGTTAAGAAACTTTCCTTTGCTTCAAAAAGGTATGGCCAACAAATTCAGGTCTGCTCGAGTTCCTCACAAGTCTTACAAATTCATTCTGGGAAATCTGTTTTAGCTGCTGCTTTGGGTAGCCTTGTAAATATCGGAGGCCGTGGACGTTCTTTTCTTTTGAACCAAGCAGACGAAAAAACAAGCAGACAAAATGTAACCGGAAGACTCAATTTTCTTGACCTTGCCTGATGAAGATTGTTGAAATACAATCGAAAATTTGCAAGATACTGACAGTATCCTGTTTTTGAAAGTGAGCGTAATGAGTAATTTCCAAGATCGAAGTGAATCAACAGCGTTTCAAAGTAATACAAGTAAGCCTAACGGTTTATTTTGTGATGTTTTGTCTTCTAGGATGATTTTCTGTTCCCTGTTTATGTATTATGTGATTCATCCTGCTAAATTATGTTAACGAATTGGACTTTTGAAAACCTTAACGCACTTGGATTGGAATTGGATACAATTCAACGGAAAAGCTGAACTTTTTTTTTGCCTGTTAAGAATACACGTTTGTTTCATAAAAGTGTTTCTTCTTTTGCAGATGAAGCCGAGAACTTCTTTGCTGCATTTGGACTTGACCCCTCTGGCCAAGAAATACCCCAACCTGTTACGCAACCCAGCAAAGGTCCAAGCAAGTCGACTGGAAAGCCCAACATGTCCAGCAGCAGTTTGTGGGGATCGTTTAGCGGCTCGTTTTTTGATCCCAATAACCAAGAAGGAACAGGGAAAGAAGGGGAGCACAGCCAGGAATCTGTTCAATTTAGTGGTGACGAATCACAGGCAGTTATTGCATCTGAACCGAAACTCAGCAAAAGGACTGAAAGCGAAAGCTGTGAACTCGAAGTCGAGAAAGTACAAAATGAAGAGAAAGTTAAAAGTGCCGAATCGATGGAAAGTGTGTGTTTGGAAAGTGCCGGCGAAGATAATGAAGTTGACGTGACACAAGCCTGTCCCAACTATCCTGGGGACAAATTTAGGAGCGACACACAAAAAGTTGATGCTGACTTAGATGATCTGCCCGAGGAATTTTTAAATGAAGTGACGAGGACAGATGTAACTAATGAAGAAGATAGTTGCGCTGTAGATTTTGTTCCCGAAACATCTGACTCGATTACGCCGGTACCTGCGGAGGATGCTTCAACTTCTTTGAGTGAAAGTATTGGGGAAACGATAAATATCCAGAGTCTAAGTGATGTCTCTTTAGGCAGTTGTGAATCAGACTTAGAAATTGCTCGGAGTTCATCGGAAAAGACTGCAGATGTGAGTGGCCATGTAGAAATCAGTAGTACCGAGTCACTGGAGAAATCCACTGACAGCAATGAAACAATAAAAGATGAAGTTTATCCTGATAATGCAAAAGATGACGCTTATCCTGATAATGCAAAAGATGGCGTTTATCCTGATAACGCTGAAGACCCGACATGTGCTTTAAGTAACAACGACCTTTCAAATGTTGGCCTTCATTCAACACCTTCTGATCAGGGTTGGGGCTGGGAGAGTGGCATGTCGGCTGCGGTTGCTGCATCAGCAATTGATTCTGTTGACAGCAAAAAAGAAATTAAAGTAATGGTGTCCGAAGAAGCAACACAGTTATGTGATATGGCTCCTACAAGCTCTGAGTTGGAGATGTGCGACGAACAGCAGTCAAATGCTAATTTAGAAACTAGTGATGAATGTGAGGAAATGAAAAAAGTTGAAATGACTGCTGAAGACCCAGTCGACAATGAGAAGCATGAAAAATGTGATGATAGAAGGCGGAAAGCTAGTCCTGCTCAGTCCGAAGTATCCAGTAATGGTCGAGATCTAGAAGAAACTAAAGAAATTAGGGACTCCGAAACTAAATCTACTGACAGTATTATTAGTGCATCTAGTTCCACAAGTTCGTTTGTGAAGTGTATGATAGAGGAAGCAATGGGGGAACATGATCACCGCCGTCCCCATTCACCACATTCTACGACATCCTCAGATAAATCTGACATGGTAAAAATGGAGTCTGAGCAGAACAGCGGTCAGACATCAGGGGATGAAATAGAAACGACGACGTCTTCTGACATAGAGATCATCTCCATATCGTCTCCGAATGGTGATGGACTAGAGCGTTCAGGTATGTCGCCAATCAAACAGATGTGGTCAGGCAAGCCAGTTCGTGGTAGCCGCTTCAGAAGAGCGGAGCGTTCAGAAAGCCCTGCATCGGATACGTCTAGCGTCAGAGATAGCCCAATGACCCGACATCCCAATCATGAAGAAATGTGTAGCATCAGGCCGCATTCTTTAAATTTAGGAAGGATGCAAGGTGAGTTGTCTGTGTTGCATTTGTTAGTCTAAAAATCTTAACAGTTTGGTTCTCAGGCCAAATCTTATCCAAAGCGACCAGGCCATCAGGCATCTTGATTGTGTCAAGTTGTTAAACGGTGAGAAATAAGATAAGATTCAGTATACCAACTAGCAAGAGTTGAAAGATCAAGTTATAAGAATAAACAGGATTCTTAAAAAACCACAACAAAAACACATTTACCACCTTCGAAACGTTTTTGTTGTGGTTTTTTAAGATGCCTTTTAAATACCACTGTGACTACCGGTTGCCGGTGTTTTCGGAACAGGATTCCTAATAGTAATAAAGTAACCATATTAAAGTCAATCGAAATAACACTCATTTTTACATCCAAGACACTCGTGCTGTCTGACAAATTTTCAGGCCTCCAAAGACTTGGTTAGTCTCTGATCACATCACATCGTCTGCTGTTCGTTCTGGATGAATGCAAAAATCAAATGCAAAAGATTTTTGTATTCGACCAGAATGAACCGCAGATGTTGTGATCGGAGATAACAAAGTCTTTGGAGGCTTGTAGAATACAACAGGTAGTTGTGGAAAATTTGTCAGACAGTGTGAGTGTCTTGAATGTGAAAATGAATGTTATTTCAATTGACTTTCATTGGTTTTTGTCTAGTTTCATAGTATGAACTTTTAATGATGTTTTTTTCATAACGCGGAAGTACATGTGCGTTTTCCTACATAACAAATATCAGCATCAAACACACGCGTAGTGAAGGATAAGAAAAACCAGAGATCGAACGATGATCAAACAGAATCTGAAGCCATTTAGGATGTAGATTTGGCACATATTTATTTCCTTGCTGATTTTTTAGTGACTTTGCTAATGTTTAGCTGATTTGAACATTCCAATATGCTATTCGAAGCGTTTTTTCCACCAGCTTTCCAACGATGCTAATTTTAAGTAAAAGCGTAAACGTTTTGAAGTTACAGGAGAGTGGAACAAATCAACAGAGAATCTTGGTTTCTGCTATTCTGCGATTCTTCTCAGAAGAACGAAAGTCTTGCAGATTTACGTAACGTGCACTGAATGACGCATATTTGGACAATAGTCACTATCCATGGTTAAAATGTTTCGGTTCGTTGTCTGCTCCCCCTTTTTCCTTGCAACATGCATGCCAAAAACCTGCAAAAGAAACAAACCAACAAGTTTATCAGTAGAATTCACGTTATTTATTGCAGAATGTAAGAAATTGTGCCACAGGTACATATTCAGAAAATGAGTACAGTATTATGTCTGTGGAATTTTAGTTTTGCCTCGGCAGAAACCTAGATTCCTTGCCAATGAACAAAGTTACAAAAATATTCACTCGTACTTTAAACTTTACTCTTTCTTCAGGCAGAAAGTAAACTCAGTATTTTGAACAGGTTCATTTAAAACTCTAATTCTCACAAAAGTAATACTTCGTATTTACTAATTTTGGACAGTCCTTAAAAATAGGCTATCTTGAACACAGAAATTACTTGTCACGCTCACTTTCAAAAACAGGATAATGTCCGTATCTTGCAAATTTTCCATCGTTTATCAACAATCGTCATCAGGTATGGTCAAGAAAAATGAGTTCTCTGCTTGCTTGAAAAAAACGTCCACGGCCCCCAATATTTACGTCCCGGTCGTGGTTTTTCTTTTCAAGCAAGCAGACGAAAATAACAAGGATGGAACCAGAGTACTCATTTTTCTTGACCGTGCCTGATGAAGATTGTTGATAAACAAGTCAACTATCGAAAAATTGCAAGCTACGGACAGTATCCTGTTTTTGAAAGTGAGTGTGACAAGTGATTTTCGTGTTTAAGATATTTCCATGGAGTTTCAAAGTAATTCCAGTAAGCCTAACAGTACTTAAAAGGTATTGGAATACGCGTATTCCAACACCTTTTAAGGACTGTCGATAATTTGCGAATATGAAGTACAGTATTTGTATTCCTTTTGTGAGTATGAGCGTTTTAAACTAACCTGTTCAAAATTTTGTTGTGAACTGCCATACTAGCAGACAACCATTTCATGCATTTAAATTTCAGTATAATTATATAAAATATAAAGGGCTGAAACAGCTACACAGGTTTTGATTTTTTTTTTTAATGTTTAGATCTTTAGCATACCAGAGTGAGAATAGGAAAATCTCATACCGGACTCTGGTTTGGCACCTGTTTAAAAATACTGGACCTCCAGAAAATGTACCCATCCCAAAAATAAATTGATTTACTTTTTTTTCTTTTGCATTTTAATTCTTCTTTTCAATTTCATGAACAGAATGGCTTACAGTAGCGGATCCAGGATGAAATCTTTTTTTAGGGGGGGGGCTGGCAAACCAACTAAGTGTTGAAACCCCATCAGTCGTTTTCCAGACGCATTCAAATTTTTTGTGTAGTAGGGATGGAGAGGGGGTTGGAGGACCGGACCTGAGTGTGATAAATTTTAATCCATTTAAAGAATTTTCAGGCTTCTACAAAGCCATCCTTAAATTCTTTTTTTTTTCCCAGAAATAAACAATTTTAATTTTGTTTTCAGAAAAAAAAAGTTGCAGTCTTGTACAACTTCTATTTTCTAGTTGTGCTGTGAGCCAATTGGTGGTCTGGAAAGGATAGGAAATTTAACTTGAGTACGGATGCTTGGGCATAACTACAATTTTACCTTCTGCTGGGTGTAGGCACCACTGGGTTAACGATTCCTCAGGATTTTCTGACGTTAGACTTACCACCCAACTGAAGCGGACGGTGTAGCATACGTACTTTGTGCAAAATGATTCACGAGTAAGCAAATTATAATACTTGGGAGTTTACAATTTGTTATTTGCATCAGAGTAAGTTGACGACTCCTGTTATAGAACTTTTTTTTTCAGTTTCTTTATGAAACGAATCAGAATATTCTTAGAATGAACATGAACAACATGTCGTATAGAAGTTAAGTTGCGCTTCCTCTCGCG
>JAHWFP010138754.1:34443-50155 GCA_023313725.1 Lithobius niger
CCCACACCACCACCTCATTTTTTACTTACCTGTCACAGTTGGACTATGCTTCAAGGTTAAATGAAATTCTAGAAGGGAAGAATCTCAAATTACTAGGTTAACAGTTTCTCTGTTGTGGAAAAACAAGTTTTGGACAAGGCATTAGTAATTACTGGTAAAAAGATGGTATCAGATATGCCAAAGTCGGATAAAATGTTTTCTTTGATTTATTTTCTTTAATTAGGCTACCTTCTCTTTTAAGTTGTGTCGATAAGGCTAACTGCGTGTTAATAATTCTAGCAATTATGTAATTAGTTGACAGTAATTCTATTGGAAACCAAAACAATGTACACTTCCAACACTGCAACTACTACAGGGTGGCGTTCAAAAACTTGAATAAAATTCCCTGATTTTTCCAGGTTTTCTACACCAAACCTGATATTTTCCCTGATTTTTTTTTCCATAAAAAGAATGGTGCAGTAGGAATTACAAAATGTTCACATTTCACTAAAATTGCAATAATTACAATAAACAAAACAATTTAAATATTTTGAAGCATTAAACATAAACACAGAAAAAACCTTCCGAAGGTATTCCGTCCAAGCTAAAGCAATTCCGCTTCAGAGTCGAGGGGGAGAAGGAATTCTTATTCGCATCTGCAAGGGGTATTTTATCTTGATGACAAGTGAAATGGAAACAGTCTTCATCAGTCAGCTCCACTGCAGGTAGCCTATTGAATTTTTCGCAAAATATTGAATAAAATGTACTGTACTACCTATTCAAGTAAACTTGATTATTGTGAGTGACCACTAAAAATGTGCTTTCTTTGTGATAGAAAAAGGGCAATACCTGTCAATTTTTGCATTGTTGCCTCAACGATGCTGTCTAGCCTTGAGATTTCTGCGGCCGATGGCCGCTTCAGATACCCACCCGCGCATGCGCGCAATTTTCCCTTTAAGAGTGGAAGCTGCCCTAGCTTGTAATATTTTTGTCTCATGCCTCAGACCTCCTTTTCAGTCCGAAGACAGCTTTCGTACACCTAGCCACTGTCACCGTCGCTTTCGTCCATCAACCACACGGCGATCTTCATCTTCGTTTCTCTGTCGGCCCACATAACGTGGCTTTCGTCAAGCATCGTGACCCTGTCGTCCAGTCACGCGGTCATCCTTCTTTTTGCTACCTGTCTTCCCACCAAGACCTTTAGAATCTCAACGCCTGTACTCAGCAGTCTTTAGGTCCCATCGTGGCTTTCGTCAAGCGTCGCCTTCCTCGAGATACTGTCGTCCTGTCGCACGTGTCGTCTCCGCACCAGCTGCAGACCACGGTTTCGTCCACTCGTCACCGAGCACGCCGACGGCCCCTCATCCGTCCGGTCCCCCCACTCACGACAACCATCCTTGCTCATTGTGACAGCTTTTGTCCACATTCCAGTCGCCCCTGACCTCGTCGTCCCCTCAAACAAGACACTATGCCCGCAAGTAAAATCTCGACGACGGCTGGCCGTTTCGTACAGTCGTGACCGTTTTCGTCCAAGGCAACACCTCCCACATGGCTGAATTTTTTCACCGGTAGCCTATTGCTCCAGTTCTTCCAACAACCGTTCCACGTGCCTCTTCGTGACGGCCCACATCTATGCCATGCTGAAAACACCAATTCCCGTTTCCTGTATGCTCCAAGTTTCGTCATCTTCCCATAACGACTGTTTCCAGCTTCAATTCCCCGTCGTCACCGCTTCATCCCTCCATGCTGTCTTACGATTCGTGTCTTTCAGCATTCCAAATTCAAATCCTTGTCGCCCCACCCAGTCGCCCCAGTTCCTGTCATCCACGAATGCTGACGCCCCGCCATGCCGTTGCCGCACGTCAAGCTTCGAACTTTTCACTCCAGCCAAGGTTTCCGCCCGACACTGTCATCCAAGCCTCTTCCTTCCGCTTTCCTCCAATGAAGCTGTGTGGAAGTCCTGCACTTCGCCGACTAACCCCGGCCACTCACATCCTTCGACCGGCTATGTTCTTTCGGCCACCTCCGTCTTGTCTTCAAGTCTGTTCCGCCCGCCTGGCCGCATCCGACCACCTTCCCCAGAGCGAGGAAAGACTCACCAACCTCTCCGACCCACTCCGCCATTTTGTGGCCAAATAGGTTCCAGCCAAGCTTATCCTCTCCACGACTCCCAGGTCCCCCACCGGCGCTCACATTGGTCGCGCCCATCATTTATTTCCGCTTCCACCACGCTCGTGTTTCCCGCCTCCGAGCGTCGTCACACCTTTGTGGCTAATTTTCTCATGCCTAGCTAGCGCTTCTTACAGCCGGACGTTGGTTCCTTCCAGGAATTCTTTTTTTTTTTTGACACCATGGTGAAAGTGCTTCACGTCAAACACTTCGAGGACGAAGTGGACGTTTATTTCGGCAGAACACCCAATATCGACAATCCCGGACCCTGCCGTTGCCCTGGACTCAACAACCCCGCTCGTCTAGACCCCCACAAAGGGGTCTGCCAATACCATCATCAGTGCGACTATTATTCAAATAATTGCTGCTACACATCAAGTCTCAGCATTAAGGAAACGTCAACGTCAACAACGTGCAAGGCTTCTCAAGAAATCCAAGACGGATCACCACTCTCTCGTGTCCACTAACTCTTCACCACACTCATCGTCACTTCTCAAAAAGCAGTTTCTGTCTTCCACCTCCAATTCATCGCTATTGCTAACTACTGTTCTAAAGAAAACATTCACCACTCCACAAAGATCCCGTTCGTGCACAAATCCCCTTCTCCTTCCTGCACTGTGACGTCAATTCCCATCACTCCAGGAAAAAACTCAACCCAGAGCTCAAATGCACCCCCACCTCTCAATCATGGTTGGCTGACCCAGTTGAACACTCTTTAAAAATACCGTAGCGGTTTTTACTCTGAAAGCTCATATCGAAAAAATGTCAGCACTGAATTTAACGCACAATTTCAGAATACAGGAATCTCACCAGATTCTTGCGAATTTTCAACAGACAGTATTCGTCCGTCTTCGTCAAATTCTCTACAAATTCTCTTAGTGCCTGACGAAGACGGACGAATACTGTCTGTTGAAAATTCGCAAGAATCTGGTGAGATTCCTGTATTCTGAAATTGTGCGTTAAATTCAGTGCTGACATTTTTTTTTTGAACACTCTTCCGCCACTCCTTCGTCAGTTGACTTGGATGCCACATGCTCATCCCCTGTGGTGATTTCAAGTCAAGAGGATTAACAATTCAAAACGACCCAACAAGTCAAGTTGAACCACCTCCAACGGACAACGAAAGTCCGTCATCTCCGATTGGTGGGGAAGAAGCCACCGATCCTTTCATTCCTGACACCTCCGTGGATCTAATCCCCACAACTCCTCACTCTGCTTCCAAAGGCTCGGATCTTGACATTCCACCCAGCCCAACACCCACGTAAACCATCACCGAAACCCCATTCAACGTTCCAGAAATCACATCTCCTCCGCTGGAAACTTCCATAGTCTCCACCAACCCTGAGGTTCCCTCTCTCTTCAGGTTGGACGTCGACAAACATACCGAAATCAACCACGTCAGGTTATTGAACACTCTAAAACACAAGCTTCGCCTCAACAAACGAGCAAAGAAACAATTTGTCTCCAACTATGAAAAGGCAAAGGTTTTCCTGGATTCACGCCAATCATAGTTAACTGGCCAAGAGGAACTGATTGCTTCGTTACAAACCCAGAAATCAACACTTCAATCTGAAAACGCAAAGCTACTCGAACGTTCTGCACAACGTGAACTAGCAAAGGCTTTACAAGCAAAACACACATTCTCAATTCCACCTCACCAAGGCCTAAATGAACCTCTCGTCTACGCTTCATGGGTTTTCACCCACATTACCTTCACCAGGTCACCAAAACCAAGCTACAAAACACCCGGCCGGTTCCTCCATCCTCTTTTGGCTAACAAACCATCTGATCCAAGAATTACACCGCCAATTCTTCCCTCAAGGCCAGCCGCAGCTCTGTTAAAATCCGGTTTACTGGACAACGTAACCTCATCATCAAACGCAAACTTTGACCACTACGATCTCACCCTACACAACAACATCACCGACGCTTAGAACTCAATCACTGCTGCAGCTTCGGGCCACTCCATCCAAGCTTTCTCGTTGTAGCAGTTTGACAATGCCAACACATTTGAACCTCTTCATCCTCACATGGCCCAGCTGTCCAACCATCAAACCCTGCACCTACCCTGTGACATGTCCCGACACAAGGCTAAAGGCTACCATTTCGGCATCCGCAACAACACCAACAGCCACCATCCTGCTGGCCAGCAATGAAGTACAAAAAAATTATCACTTAACCGTTCATTCACCCTAGATTCATTTAATTCACTTCGTTTTATCCACCTCCATGCATTTTGACCTTCTCCTGGACCCTCAAACTTCACAGACCCTGAACTCACAGGGGAAAATGTTGGCCGGCGCTTCACATCGCATCCAAATTCACCCCCCCCCCCCTTTTTTTCTTTTCCAACTTAATGAACTGTACTTGAACTCTACCCACATATCAAAATCTCCCCCTCTCCTTTTCCGCCAGAATTTACTTCAAATCAAAAAAAAAAATGTGTGCAAATGTGATCATTAATGGAATTCCCACCACTTACCAACCTCGACGTAAAATGGTACCACCCCCACGTCACCTGGACCACCTCCCTTCCATCTCGGAGGAAACTGACTTTCACCTCTCCATCATCCGCCCAAACTGTGGAAGACACCTCATCAAACTAGGGCATCAGCCCCATGAACAGGTAAACACCTTAACTTCCTCCTTCAATTGGGTTTACCTTTCCACAAAACTAAGAGTGTCGTCACCATGAAATCCCTGTAAATGAATCGACCTCCCACCAAATTTCATGTAACTTGACCACACCAACAGCTGCCAGCCTCAGAACCCAAGGAACTCGTTCAAAAGGTGCCCCCCACCAAATTTGATGAGGTAGGCCTGTCAATGCAAAAATTGACAGGTATTGCACTTTTTCCAG
The DNA here is from genome assembly GCA_023313725.1 of Lithobius niger. Lineage (NCBI taxonomy): Eukaryota > Metazoa > Arthropoda > Chilopoda > Lithobiomorpha > Lithobiidae > Lithobius > Lithobius niger. The sequence continues at coordinate 39,452 of JAHWFP010138754.1, forward strand.
CACCATTTTGCCGGCCCCCTCCAGCCCGGCCACTAAAAATGGTTTCTTTTACGGAAAAAGTACAATACCTTAGGGCCCAGCCTGCCTCCCCTGTTGAGTCACCTTTTGACAAATCTTGAGACAAAGAGATGACAAGCTCGGGCAGCTTCCACTCTTAAAGGGAGAATCGTGCATGCGCGGTTGGGTATCTGAAGCGGCCATCGGCTGCAGAAATCTCAAGGCTAGGCAGCATCGTTGAGGCAACAATGCAAAAATTGACAGGTATTGTACGTTTTCCGCAAAAGAAGCCATTTTTAGCCGGCTGGGCTTGGGGGCCGGCAAAATGGTCTTTTTCCTTCTGCTTATTTAGCCTATAGCTTAGTGTTAACTGTAACTTAGGCCTATACCAGCAAAACAAGTTACTGTATTATCAAAATAAGTTTCAAATAAATTTTGAAATAGTTCGTGAATTATTTCATGCAAATTTCAAAAACAATTCATGAAATTTAACAACACTACTACATATTTAACAAATTCCCTGATTTTCCCCTACTTGGTAAATTCCCTGAATTTTCGCGGGCTCCCGGTTTTCCCACCCCGTACTATAGTAGGAAATAAAATGTAGCCATGAAATTGGTAAGAGCCTTCTTACATTCATGTTGTGCGTTAGTTTACAAGTAAATTTGATCTCGTGCTTTTCAGACTCATTGAGTAAGCCTCCATAAATTTAGCTGGCATCTTCAAAGTTATTTAAAACTAATACGGGGTTACACTATGTAATGAGGAACATATTTCAATCAAAATACCATTAAACTAATGATTAAATACTAGGCAGGAAATACAAGCTCTGCTAAATGCCATGTCAACCGTATCGAGTTAATTTCCCAAATTCTTCTGCAAAAATACCAAAACAGTTTAGAAAACATGAAAATATGCTAAATTTGTTTTTTGAAGAAACACAGCCTTGTTTAAAAGTATAAGCTGCTTTCCCCGTATTTTTCCCAACGGCAAAATTTTTGTCGAGTCAAACTCGCCCAAAACGAAAAATATTTAACCCTGCTTTGCTTCCTCTTTAATGGCGAGACTTGTGTACAGTGAAACGATACAAAGCTTATTTATGTTATCGTAAACATGCAGATCATAAAACCAATGATCCTGAAATCAAAGTCCAGCCACTTCATTAGGATTAAAGGCATAAATTCATTTGTCATCCTCGAGGTTCTGCATGGTAAACTGTAGACTGGTTATACTTGGCATTCTACATATAGTCACATGAATACGAGTGTTGTATTGTCACACAAGTTAGGTAGGCTACGGATTAGCCCCAAGAAGATGGCGGCGGTATATGTGGCAAGAAGATGGAGATGGCAAGTAGGCCTATGACACTATGGTTGACTCATTTAAGGGCACTCATCAAGTAGAATAGTGTGAGGAAAAAGGATGTGGGAAGAAAAATTAGGCTAATACAGAACAATAGCATTTGTGTCTGTTCGAGCTTCAGAATTATATTTTATGCTATGGAGGGCAAAAGTGGCATGTTAAATCATTTGTTTAGGCACAATTTTGCAAAACATTAAGTACCTGTTGACATTGTTCTGTCTTTCTGAGTTCATGTAACAACAGGGTTGGGACTAGGGATGTGCCGATTATCGGATTCATATCGGTATTGGCAGTTATCGGAAGCAATCCCGATACAATGGTCCCGCCGATGTCCACCGATGACAGTAATCGGTATCGGTGCATCGGCAAAAAAGCTACATTGGCATATCCCTAGTTGAAAGTGCTGGAATTTGTTAAGAAAAACTGGGTTTAATGTGCAGTTTTCGGTATATTATGGACAACTGCAGGGCTGGGGACAGGTCACGATAGCATCGAAGTCGTATTTTTTACGAGGGTGTCACTAAAAGTTGTTTTTTGCTGAAATGGGCACTTTTGGTGACTTTTTTTTTTAAATCCAGGAAGTTGTTATTGATTTTATAACAAATATTTCTTCATGAGGAAGGGGAAAAATTCTTTGCTTAGGCCTAACAACAAAAACGGTATGCTTCGCGGAACCTGCCCGACCCTAACTTTTCCTTCCGATCGCGATGCGCAGCACACTCTTATGAGGAAAATTGCCAACGAAAGTTTTCATCATCCAAGTTTCACTAATGCGTAGATAAGCTAAGCACAAAACAATGTGTATTTTGAATGCAGAACATGATTCACCATAGGCCTGAATTAAAAAATGTTCGGAAAAAATTGTAAAAAAAAAATCTTTTTTTCGACCTACCAACCGTATTTATTTCAGCAGTGTTCAGCGAAGTACACCATTTTTTTTTGTTAGGCCTTAGGTGCTTGTGGGTCAGACATTCGTATAGATCAACCTTTTTTCCCCCCTCTTTGTCAGTATCAGGAAGATAACATCGGGGGAAATAGAAGTGGTTTTGAATAACGACAGATGTCACATTGTGTGACAAAATAAGCAGGAAAGAAAAATAATGGTTTCAAGGAACTTTTACACGAATAGTTCTGATTGTATTAAAGTAGGCCTATTTGTCAGCAGTAGAAAAGTCCGTCATACTTGCTTATTTTGATCAAACTCCTGTTTACTGTACGTAACTTGTAATTAATAAACTGAGTGGATACTTATTAAATTATATGAATACACTAATATCCCTCCAAGAATATTTCACAACAGTCCACTTAAATTTTCGAGGAAGAAAACACCATTCCTCTTCTTCAGAAGACCACACCACAGCAGAGAAAGTTCGTTCGATGTGCGCTTACTCCACATCGAACGAACTTTCTCCGCTGTGGTGTGGTCTTCTGAAGAAGAGGAATGGTGTTTTCTTCCTCGAAAATTTAAGTGGACTGTTGTGAAACATTCTTGGAGGTGATATTAGTGTATTCATATAATTTAATATGTCTGAATATTATCACTGTCAACGCCGTTTACCGGTTTTTGCATTTATACCGAGTGGATACTATATACAGCCTCGGCCATGTTCTTTTTGTTTTGGAAAGATGGGGATGGAGTGGTAGTGGTTTGAAGATTATTTTTCTAGGCTACTTTAATTTTAAACTATACCAGTTTTCATTTTTTTAAAGTTTAAAATTAAAGTAGCCTAGAAAAATAATCTTCAAACTTTTTTCTTTTAAGCATTTGGCTGCCTGTAGACAACAAGTAGGGCCAGTAAGAAATGAAAACGAGTACCAGTTTTCATTTTTTTTACTCGTTTTCATTTCTCACTGGCCCTACTTGTTGTCTACAGGCAGCCAAATGCTTAAAAGAAAAAAGTTTGTAAAAGAGCTGAATCATGTCTTGCAAAATTACGACAAAACTCAAAACAGAGCTTGTTTAGGTGACATAAACATTGACATTGAGAAATTAACTTTGATACAAGTGAGCATTCCACTGTTGAAAGCAAATTAATAAACTTGGTGCTCATGGTTTTATTTCAATGATTGATTCACCAACTAGAGTTGAGCTACACAAGAATAAAATAACGAAATCGTGTATTATCATATTTTTGCGAAAATGATAGTAAGTGCTGTGGGATTGGTATCGAAAAAATTGGCTGACCACTATTACACAACATTAACAATTGAAATCAAAGGTGATAATATAGAAATGCAGCCTGCTGAAGAAATAGGCCTACTGATATTAAATGATGAGAAAATTGAGAAGGCAATGAATGAAATAAACTGGGATACTTTAGGTCTATACGAAAATGAGCCACAACTTATGTGCAATGAAATTAAAGCTATCGATTCTATTTATGAAGGCAACAAATCTAAGAAATTTTTTTTATCCATTACCTGGAATTCTAGCATTCTCCTTCTCCAATGCTGTTACCTTAGAGATTAAAGTTGTAGAGCTGCCAGCCGCGCAGCCTAGTGCACATGCGCACCCCTCCTAAAAGTGCATAAATCTGCATAAAAATGTTGCGAGCGACCGTATGTCACCTTTTCTTCTCTGAGGTCCATACCAGGCAGACATGCTATTCGTTGCTGCTGGAAGGTTAACACCGTGGTCTGTGTTAGTATGGGTCCTTCGTCATTCTTTAACTTGCCGTGTGCCAAAGCCACACTGAAGCCTCGGCATGGATAACTATTCCGCCGCCTTCGCCCTCCCAAATTTCGGTGGACATTCTTTCATCGTCTCTGCCAGGATTTGTCTGCTGTTTGCCGGCATTCGCCTGTGCACCATCCTATATTGGGTGGTGCTCGGTCGCATTGCCCTTCACCTACCCTCCCTTTCAGACCCCGAAGGAGCTATTTTGGGGAAACATCCACAACGTCACCTGTCCTTTCAGGTCAGGTCGATGCTTCTGGGATTTTTCTACAGTGCCACTGTAGTCTTTCGTTCTACAATCAAGAAGACTGCTGCATGCTATGGGTACACCCACAATCGTTTCGGCCCGGTAGGTTGCTCCAAAACCTTCGCTGGCTTTTCATCACCTCTCCCTGGATTTTCGGCGCTCTCTGCAGTCTTTCATCCTTCACCCGTCGGCCATCCTTTGCCGTCTGGTTCCCGTTCATCGTGTCCTTCGCCTTTCCTCCTCCAGACACCGAAGTTGCTGCATGGGATGCTGACATGACATCTCCTGTCCCCTGTGGAGAGACTGTAGTCTTCGCTTCGGATATCCAGGCTTGCACGGCTGGAAAGCCTGTGCCTGACTACAGCCCTTCATCTAGAATGGGCAACGATAGGCAGCTGCGAACTCGCTATTCTGCCTCGTGTTGGCCCTTCGCCTGACGTCTCCTTGCGCCATTGACATCCTGCAGTATAATCGATACTGTCGTCAGCCTGCCCTCGCTCTCAGCCTTTTGGGCCCTTCGGATGCCCTTCGCCAGACTACATGCCTTCGTCTGTCTGTTGTCTTTCCACTCCCTGTTAAATTTCTTAACAACGTCTTCTTGCCGTATCGATGGTACGCCCTCCTGTCGGCTCTACTGACACTACTGGCGGTCCATGGCCTTCGGCCAGAACCTGATTTCTGCATCTTGTCGTCATTGGATACGACAACACTCTGTCATCATTTGAAGCACACGTTCTGATGCCCCTTTGTCATTCAAGTCTCTCCTCCAGGTTGGGATCAACGTACACACTTCGGCTGTGCGAGCCTGCAGCTTGGCATCTTGCATGGAAGATCAACCAGCCATCTACTCCTCCGCATCTCTAGACTTGACCATATCCGTGTCGTCAGTGGATACACCTGCACCGCTTCGTCATCGACTGCAACATTGAAGGCACGCTTTCCGGACATTCGTTTTCCGGACTGCAACATTGAAGGCACGCTTCGTCCTCTCCACTTCTCACTGCCTTCGTCTCAAAACTCGTTGGATTTCCTGCCTTTTGACTTCTGTTCTTCTAGGCTACTGCTCTGCTCTCCTGATGTAGTTGGACCTTCACAGGCGCGTCTAGGCGCCGTTTGTTACCAGTCACTATTGTGACGTCTGTGGTTGGACCTTCGTCATCATCCCTTCATCCTTCGTCAAGCCTTGGCGCTGCAGCTTCTTCGATGTATAATACTTCGGTTGTCACTTCTGCTGAAAACGAATCGCCTTTGCCGACCAGATTATACCATCAGTGGCTAGACCCTCATCATCAGCCTTTCGTCTTTCATCAAGCTTCAGAACTGCCGCTAGTGCGCTGGATGACCCCTGGTTGTCGCTCTACCGACAGCAGGTTTCACTCGCCTTTGCCGACACTGTTGTGCTGTTGGTAGTTGGACCCTCGTCATCAGCCTTTTGTCCTTCATCATGCTTCAGCACTACTGCTGCAACGAGGGATGACCCTTCGGTCATCACTCCTACCAGCAGCAGGTCTTAAACGCTGATCCTCCTAGGGCGTCGTGCCTTGGCCTTCCATATCTTCGGACTGGACTTTGCAAGATCAAAGTCACTTGTTTCAGATTACATCAACTGTCACCCTTCGCTGACGTTCACTCGCTGGCCTTCTTTTACAGCATTCCTGGTCTGTCCCCTTTTTGCTGCTTGCCACCTTTGCGGACTGTGGGCATTCTGGCCGTTGTCCGTCGTTCTCCTTGATCCAGTTTCAGCGCTTGACGGTGCAACCGTCAACGTGTCTACAGGGGTCTCGTTCCAACGGGCTGTTGTCTCATTTACACTACCATCAGAAGGGACTGATACAACTACATACATATCGCTAGGCCTGTCATTACAGGCTGCCTATCTTCCCTTGTTATCCACCTTCTGCAGCTCTTCTCATCCTTCATTGCCTGTCGTCTTTCGCAGCCTACTGCTTGCAGCTTCTTGACTTTCCATCCATTGCAAACTGTTGTTTCCAGCTCTCCAGTCCGTCATCCTTCACTCTTGTCATTACAGCCATTTTCGGCTGTCATCCTTCACTGATTGTCATTTACAGCCCGTCAGAATAAGGCTTCTCAAGTCCGGCTTCTTCAAGCCAACGTCCCTTCCACCCGCTTGCCTGGTCACATTCATGTATGCATCAACTACCGATCATCTACGCCTGACTGTAGCCTCCCATCTGCTTCGCCTCCCGAACACTCATCTCCTCCATCGACCTCCTAACTTTCTCCGGACTGTAACATCTAAGGTTGCACCGAGCACATTGTTTCCTGCCAAGCCAATCACGAGCCGAGCGCTCAAAAAATGCCTGGTACACCGAGCAGTACCGAGCCGATCAGTGCTGCCGAGTAGAACCGAGCGCCTTTATTAATCATAATTTGCTAAACGCCAAGTAGGCTTCGAGAACAACAAATCTTTTCACTAAAACAGCCTGGTGTAGCAGGAGACTGGGCACGTTATCCTAAAAAAAATTTGTATTAAATAATTTAAAGTTTATATGGTGAGATGACAATGAAATATGCCCTATACACCAATTATGATCACCCAATTACAATTCCAGCCAAACCCAGTGAACTCAAATTCCCCCCCTCCAACGCAAGAAAAAAGTGCCATCATTTCAATGTTTGTTTTAAAAAGTTCTTCAAATAATTTCGGTTCGGGGGAGGGGGAGAAGCGATGGGGGAGACATATGGTTGGTCACAAATTAATTAAATGGTTGGCTGCTTGATCTATCACAGAAAATTCGAACCTTTTGAACGATTTCTGGAAAGCCAATTTTTACATCTTTTAATTTGCTGTGAAGGAGGAAGGGGAGGCAAAGGGGAGAGAGGCCAGACTTTCGTGCAGGTGCTAGGAGCCAAAGGAAATAGTCCACTATTACCCCTAGGTGGGGAGAATGGGCCAGCAAGCACAGCAAACAGTACTATCTTTATTCACAGCAGCATATATTTTCATTAATTTTGCTGCAGAAAAATGCCAATTTAAGGGCTCTGTAAACCAAAGTCCAAGACCAGTTCTAGTTGGTTTAAATTTTTTCTCTTTTTTTCAGCGGAAAGCCAAAAATCGTTGGAAACGTCTTTAGATACGGATAACCAGTACTCTGATGTAGCGAAAATGGATCAGGTAAGTTATTAAAATAAGACAACTTTTTTTTTTGCATTACAGAAATTCGAAAAGCAAAAATTAAAATTTTTTTTCAGCAGAAGGATTCGAGCACTAGAAAAATTAGCTTTTGCAATATTTTCGTAGGTTTGATTAAATTTAGTGGAACTGTGTCATACACGGGAAACACAGAAAATATAAAGAAGCATTGGCTACATGCACTAGGTTTGATTGAATGTCGTAAACTGTGTCGCACGGGAAAATGCAGGAAGAAAAGATTCATTGGGTACACGTACTATGTTTAACATACGTTGTAAAACTGCATAACTGAACATATTCTGTGCTACAAGATAGTAGACACGCTTTTTATTACTATGGTGGTAGCTGATCACCTTCAAACCTTTCACTTTCGTTTTTTGATTAATACAACACTGCCCATAGCATTCGCTTCACTCACTCTATTGGCGTCGATCCACCTTCATATAGTTCATTTGATTGCTTTCCGATTAGTTTTTTTGTTTGAACTTAGCGCTGTGAGAGCAGTTTTTCATGTATTTGAGGGTCAAAAAATTAGTTACCGCAATGAAAATAGGCCTATACGAAGCCTAATTTAATTACCTTCATTTGACGCTACTCTCATCTCTGTAGGTGTCCTAGTTGAAGAGGAGTAGAGTTACAAACATGCATGCGCACACTCGCATCGTACGTTTTTAACACTTAACGCCTATGGACGTACTAGTACGTCCTTTGAGCTTTTGCACAGCTGCCTATGGACGTACCAGTACGTCCTGTATGTTTGTGGGTGCATGCTAAAGTCAACGTACCAGTACGTCCATCGCTCTTCACGCAGCGTTGTTAGGTAACATTTTTAATGCACGTATCAGTCGTTAGATGGCAGCACTGACTAGTCTAATCTGTTTGAAATAGTGTTTATTGGAAGTCATATATGTGCCTTGCTTAGCTGAATACAAAATGGCGTCCAACAATGTTGAACTTTTGCATTTTTGTAAGTTTTTCAACATTGTTTCGCTGTTACTGTGCCAGTACTAATTTGTGTAAAAAATTTCTGATTGTATCACCATTTCAAGCATGCTTTTCTGAGATATGTGACTATATTTTAAATTCTTGAGCTCCACTGCACAGCTTGAAATGATAATTTTGGTAAATGCCAAAATCAGTCAGGCTGTAGTGCTAGTTCAAAATAAAAGGGGTTAGGCGTGAAAGTGTTAATGATGTGGATTGTAGAATATTGACAATATGCTTTCGCAGTAATTCGTCTTGTGAGGGTTCAAGAATTTTACCTCTAGTGTTGCAATTCTACTACCCCTGTGTCTGTATTTTTGTTTGTCATATAAACCCACTCTTAGCTTGTTGAAGGTCCATTCTGTTCAGGGCCTTCAGAATTCATAACAGCCAGCACGATAGCGCAAAGAACTTGATGTCAAACATTGACGAGCAATGTAGTAGTAGTATCTGTCATTGAGCCTTTCACTCTCTTCGGTCAATAAAATCACTTCCAGTTGTGTCAATACCGACAGGTTATAAAACTTATTTTGTAGATTACAAGTGCAGATTTAAAGCTATTGTTGCTGGGCTTGCAGATTTGTTGTACTTAATGTGGGTTGTTTCAAAGTGCACTACATAAAGCTGCTGTGATTGAGTAAATAGTTCAATATTTTACTTTTAAGCCCCGTAATACTGTCAGCATTCAGTAACATTTAACACATGAAATCTTGTTGCAGAGAATTGCAGACATGACTGAAATATTACGTGCCAGAGAAGAACGGGTTTTAGAACTAAGTCGTGAGAATGTTGGTCTTCAAGATTTGAATGTCGTTTTACGCAAGTAAGGAATTATTGTTACCTCCGTTGATCGTAACATAAGCTAATCTGGGTGAGCATTGTGTGTAAAGAGCCTTCTGACAACGATGCATCTTGGACACGTTCAGTTGTGACAGCACATTTTCTCATATTTACTATTATAATTTAGTTTTATAGGGTTGGTAGTTCTGATAAAAAGAATGGAAAAATGAAAAAAAAGTTTGGGGTAAAATTTGGGCGAGTTTAATTCATTGTAAACAATTTCCTCCCCTGAAACAGAAACTAAATTATTTAAACTAATTGGAACCAAGGAATATGAATACAATAAATAGCTTGGATGATCAAATTTACATTCAAAACAAAGAAATTAGTTTAAATACCAATGTTGCTGTCAAACCAGTTTGCTTTTCGTTCATATTAACTTAAATTTAGTTACGCAATACCAAAAGTGCCAAAAGCTGGTCTCTAAAACCAGCTAATTTTCTTTGGCCTATACCGGTAATCTTCTTCAGGCTTGGGCCATGTGTGTTGATTCTGCTGCTGCCATTGGTAAAAAATTCTTCTACTTTGTCTCAAGTTTTTCACTCGGTTCTAGGGTAATTCTATTTTATTAATCTGCTTGTATGCAGGGTCTGAACGTTTATAAGCTTTACAATTTTTCCTTGGCAGTGCTGAATTACAATTGCCTCCAAGGTGCAGATGTGTGCCCCCTTGAATGTGTTCAATCTTAGCATCACTCTTGTTCCCTCACTGTCATCTTGTGCCTCGTACTCTATCCGTGGGTGGCTATTGCGCTTCTGTTGTCTCTTTTAGAGTGGCTTTCGCGTGCTCATCGACCATTTAGCTAATTTTGTGTTTCGTCTCACCGAAGAAGATTGCCTGTACAGGCCATCGAAAATAAGTTGGTTTTGTAGAAAACTAGAATACTTTTGGTACAATGTAACTTAAACGTAAGTTAAAAGTTTGTTAAACGTAAGTTTGTTCCTGGGAACTGCGCTTTAAATTTAGAAGATGACCACAAGAAGTTTTATAATCGGATTGCTCCCAGAAAAGAAATAAAGCAAGCTTGACATTTCGTTCGTGCTAAAAACTTAATTTTCTTTGAAAATTAGGGTTTCGACAAATACGGTTCTACTGTGTATTTGACAATGGCGAAACGAATACGGTTTCAGCAAGCGAAATAGCAGAATCGTCTGCTTGTTTGGGGCTCCATTCTACTGAATGGCTGACACCCGGGCCTAGTACAATTTTTACCAATTGATCATTTAATATCAATTAGCTCTCACCCACAAAGATCTCTAGACAGACTGTTTCGCCCTTGTTTGGGCTCGTCAGTAGAATGGAGCCCCAAACAAGCAGACGATTCTGCTATTTCGCTTGCTGAAACCGTATTCGTTTCGCCATTGTCATTTGCCCTAGCAAGCGTAGCCTAGCTCTCATCCACAAAGTATTCTCTACTGACGAGCCCAAACAAGGGCGAAACAG
>JAHWFP010138754.1:50555-61220 GCA_023313725.1 Lithobius niger
AGATCTCTAGACAGACTGTTTCGCCCTTGTTTGGGCTCGTCAGTAGAATGGAGCCCCAAACAAGCAGACGATTCTGCTATTTCGCTTGCTGAAACCGTATTCGTTTCGCCATTGTCATTTGCCCTAGCAAGCGTAGCCTAGCTCTCATCCACAAAGTATTCTCTACTGACGAGCCCAAACAAGGGCGAAACAGTCTGTCTAGAGATCTTTGTGGGTGAGAGCTAATTGATATTAACTGTGTATTTGTTTTGAATCCAAATATTTTGTATTGTACAGTTCTACATAATTGTATAACTCATGAATCACATACAAAAAAAAAAAACTTGAAAAGAGATCGGCCTTATTGTTGTACTATTTTCGAGCACAGTATACGCATAATTTCAAATAAATACAGATTGTAGCTGTACCAATAACTTCTACAAATTTTCGACAGTCAATACTTTGGAGATGGTGTGGTTCAAACGACTGTCTTCTTCAGGCAAAAACAGAAAAATTACGTCGCTATGTCATGTTTGATCGTCTGCACGATGTGCTAAATATTTTTTATGTAGGTTAAACTTTCACTCACAATTACGATTTGCAAAAACGTTTCCGAGATTCAGGAATTCTTTTTAGTTTTGCCTTAAGTGTCAGATGCAGAACCAGCGCCGCTTTGGGCATGTCTATGACGCCGCAAAAAAATATGTGCACCTATTCACATGTGGCTAATGACCTACACTGGGTAAACATCAAAAATTATCCACAACTGTAAATACGTTTTGCGAATTAATTCTTCGAATATTGTTCTTCATGCTCAGAATATTAACGTCTGTTGAATAGTTGAAATTGATTCATGGAGTCGAGTCGTGAGTGTAATTCACACGTATATATTTGTTAATATTGGATATAGTTTGACATTCCAGTACACAGTACTCATTTGAAAATAAGGATCTCCATTGACGTAAATTAAAGGCTATTACACACAATTTTCGCGTTATCGGCTATAATACCACGAGTGCTTCTATGAAATCGATAATTTGTGTGTTTTAGCATGAAACTTCTTTCCAGATTTGTTGGAAAGAAGTTGAGTGCTAAAACGCACAAATTATAAATTTCATAAACACGAGTGGAATTCGGTTAGAGAATTTTTGTTTTTCTTTCTGCAAAACGATTCTCCGAAGTGATTTCGCTGTAGGGTTTCACTTTCGCTTTGAAGGGGAATTATCAGTGTAATTCGGTTTCGCTTTTGATTTGCCGGGGTCTTTTCAGTGTAAGTCGACCATGGTCCTCGTTTAGCGGAAAGAAAACGAACATTCTCATGTTAATACTTATGAACCCTTTGTAAACATGAAACGCACAGTCAAACAGCAGCAATTAGCTTATCCAAACATTTTAAAATAACTTTAAAACCAAACTCGGTCACGTATGCTCGATATTCGTCTTTAGGTTCAAACATAATTTAACTCAGCTCAACTAATTAAAATTGTTCGTCTAGCAGCCTCGTAACTATGAATCTGTTAACTGGAAGTATTCTAACAAATCAATGTTTATTTTACCAGGCAAGTGCAACAAGTGGAAGAAGCACATGCAGCAGACACACGAGATGTTACTGCTTTGACAGAAGAATTCTCCCAGAGGCTGGCTACTATGGAAAGAAATCTTCAACAAGCTTTAAGAGTAAGTTGATACTTGACTGTTGTGCATTCGTTCTCCTTCATTTCATGTGGAGCAAATTGTCAGTCTTCTAAATTAAAAAAAAAATTCTTTATTATGTGTTCTTTTGCATAATTTTTAACATATAGTTCAATTTTATTTTAAGCCTGCTTAAAAAAAATGATACAAAAGAACGCAGCGCTAAACACATTATTTAGATGGTCAGTGCAGCCGAAATCTGGATGGAGAAACACTAAACATGTTCTGTTGAATTTAGCGATGTTAACAATAGTTAGGATGTTAAAAAAAATGTTTCTCAATCCATCTCTGCGTGGGCTCCAAACCTCACACACCCAACATTTTTATTGTGGTTTACAGCGACCAAAACTGTCAAATCGCGATTTTTAAACTATGTGTTTTTACTCACTACACTTTTTTGTTTGTGCATGCATATGCAATGTATTGAGTTGGCCATTTCCTCCGTCGATTTGTGAAAGTGATTGGCACGTAAAATCATTGTAAAAACTTGTGCCAAAAGTGAATAAATAAAAAAAAAAGATTTTTCTACCGATTTTTCTATTGCCGACGAAAATAAATTTAGCAGTCTGATTCTCGAATGCAATTTCCCACTTGGGAAAGATTTGTTTAAATCCAGCCAGCTCCCTAACCCGAAGTGTGCATGTACGCTTGCCTCCTATAAAGAGCGTGCAGGGTGAAAACGGACATCTTTTTTTCTCAATGTTGTGTTCGCTCCTTTTTCCCACATCTGACGACACCTTTCGCCGGAAGCCATGATGAAAGCTCGAGAAGCCACTTTGGCCTGGAAGAGTCCATCTCCATCCGTTGCTACTTCCTCGGCTCCTCCTGTTGTTGCTGATCCTATTGTCACTGTCAACCCGTCAATCCGGCCCATCTCGGACGTTATCTGCACTGCCTTGCGCGCCGTGATTAACAGAAACGATCTTCTCAATCGGCATCATCTTTCATGGCGGCATCGACCTGCGACGAAAGCCGTTCCTCTCCTGCCAAAGGTTTTTGCTTGCGCCGTTCTTCTATCACCTTATCATCCAATGGCCCCATAGCGTCACCGCTATTAACACGTCGGATACATCATCTGTGCTCTGTGGGCACGGGTCTTCTTTCTAAAGAAGCTAATTCACTTGACCTGGACCAGCTTCAATCCGAACATCAGAAAATTAAAGCCACCTATTCGAAACTGAAACTGAAAGTCAAGAAAACCAACCATGACAACCGTTACATTACATTGCATCCTTCTTCTTGCTCGTCTAGACGGACTCATTGAAGCCTACTTCTAAAGCCAAGCCCACATCCGATCAATCCATAACCAAGGACGAGATTAATGAGCCCTTTGCAAAGGCTCTAAGGCTTTGCGGAAGGCTTTAATGAGCTCTTTGCGAACTTAATGGAACTTCTCGTCAAGTTCGTTCTCCTCAGTCGTCTGTCTGCCTCTCCTACGTCAATGACTGGATCGATGCTACAACTTCACGAAAGCATCAGCATTCTCCTTCCTTTGTTCCTGTTAAAAGATGACACTTATCACCCTTGCATCAATCTTCTCCAACTGGCGAAATCTGCTTCTGGTTTTCCAATTTGCACTCTCATTTTCGCCACCTTTCACATCGTACCGAAAGACAAAACGAAAGCTGCAGACATCACTTTTCCAGAAGCCCTTCTCGTGATAGCCGCCATGGTACTGAAAGCTTCAGAAAAGGTCGCCCGCTATCGACAGGGTTCATCGTGCCTCCAACACTTTTCCAGCACTACATAGCTCTCGCAACGAAAGCCTGAGGCGAAAGCACCGCTCTTAAGAGTGACGTGCCGACCAGCCTTTCGATGATTGTGAGGATTTTAACATCTTTTCTTCCATTTATGGTTCAGATAGAGATGATGACTCTCATCATATCATGCACATTTTGAAAATGATTCTTCTTTTCGTCTTGCTGACGACCCTTCCAGAATTCATTTATTAGAACGTCTCAAAACAGTTGAAGACGTCGTGCCTGATTGCTTCCTTTACAAACCTTCTGATGAAACCCAACCCTTGCAAAACAGAGGCTTAATGACTGGTTTCGGTTTTGGTCTACGTGCTCACAACATTAAACAAATTTCTGCCCTTGGACAATTAAAGAGACTCTTCTCACCAGTCTATTGCTCAACGGGGGGCCTTCTACGTGGTAAGGGCGAGCCCTTAAAATTTAATAAAGACCCTCCACCTCCCAGACGTGGGAAAGAAAACTGGTTTTTCAGGCCAGTGGGTGAAGGTTCTGATAATCCCAAATACTTACAAACTCTCTTCTATATATCCATCCATTCCCTGACACGGCTGCTCCTATATCCAAACAGCATGACAGCGAGGAAGGGCGAAGGAGGAGCGCATATAGGTCTAAATCAAGCGCCGCTTGCTCCGTCAACATCACTGCAATCTACATGCATCATAGCTTACACTGTCATTGTCGAAATTAAATGGGAATTTATGGGGAGGGTGTTACGTCCACTATTTTTTATTTGTGTGTGACCTGAGAATTGTAAGGGTATTCCCTCCCCCAAACAGGCGTTATGCGCAATCTACCGTACATTTGTTTCACTTTTTTTTTAAGGAAAAAGAAGCTTTAAAGAAAGAAGTTGACCAAAATCAGGAAGCAATTGCAAACAGGTACTTTTTGTTTTAATTCCTATTGCCATGCTATTCCATAACAAGCGATGTGTTATTTTAAAGAAATAATGGGTTAAAATCTTCATGTACTGTAGTCGTAAGGTTAAAGAAATCACTGGAAACATGTTTATTTTCACAAAGTCACGCTATCACACTACATATCTTCGCAAATTTTAGACAATCTGCGTCCCTGGAGGTGGAAATTCACAGGCGATTGTCTTCTTCAGGCCAGTCAACTTGAACTCAAAACATCGTGCACCAACTGTGCTAGGAAATTTGAAGCGTGAAGAAGATGATCGCCTGTGAATTTCCATCTCCAGGGACGCAGATCGTCAAAAATTTGCGAAGATATGTAGTGTGATATCTTAACTTTGTGAAAATAAGCGTGTTTTCAGTGATTTCTTCAACGTAAGATGAATAGTCGTAAGGTCATGGAAAAAAAATGATAGTATAGTTCTTGGAACACGATTGATTGTTTGATTTGAACAAATGCTGAAGTCTTAATCAACTCCAAATTCACTATGTTTACTTGGCTCTAGGTAGCGGATTTTACCAATGCGCATTGAAACAAGCATAAAAAAATTGTACCTATTTGTGCAAGATGTCAGAACAAGATAGGGCCATTCGGCTAAGGAAAACGGTTCAGCGAAGTATGCTTAGAACCCTTTTCCTTACAGTTCTCCCTTTGGTGTGCATAGTGAACAACAACTGCGCGGGGCATCGGATGAAAGTCTAACTGGAAAATCATCTAATAGGATAATTATTGTCTAATATCTGCATAAATAAAAAATCTGTTAAATCGTCTAAACATAATAACGTATAATGGATAATCGTACAATGAATAATCGTCATAACTGGACTATATTAATATGGCCGCAGTTTTTCATGTTAAATGTATAGAGCGGCAGGGAGGTTAGATGATTTTCCATTATACGAATTTCGTGTTCGATGATTTTCAGTTAATATTGTTATCTTCCAATTATGCGATTTTACAGTTAAACGATCATCCCTCGCCCCGTCCTGCACTGTTCTAACCCTACGTGTAGTAAACTGGGTTAGTTAAAAACCCTGCAACCAAGCGTAACCCTGTAACCCTGCACTGTGACTGAGGTTGGTGCTAATGACCAAGCTGTCGACGTGCCATTAAGCCTCAATCCCCCCCCCCCCTCCAAGCGTAAGCAAATCTAAGTGATTTCCCTAGTCACGTACGCATGCCGTATTTTTAGAATTATTTTTTTTCAATTCGAGTGGCAGCAACACAAATAGTGTGGGCGCTGTAACAGCTGTAATATTGTACATGAGTTTTGTTTGTAATTGTTGCCTAATGTATTTAGGATGCCTGTTCTAAGCTAGTTCCAAATAAATCATCGCGACCGTAAATAAATAAGTCATTTTCCTAAGAAAAGGTTTGGTTTCTAAGTTAGTATTACCAAGAATTTATAGGGGTTTACGTTGGTATTACGTTGTAAATCTTTGTAAAATAATTAAATACAGCTCCTCTTATCGTAGAGGACTATGCCTAAGTGCAGCAAACACACCGAGTTAAAAAGTGTTTTCCTTATGTTCGATATTGACTGTATTGACACCTAAAAGTCAATTAACTCTGGCTACTCTTTTGCACTGTGCAACCCAGTAAACAAGTAAAATACTAGAATGTGTGGAAAAAATGCCTTCCTAAAATTACAGTCAATAGCCTGAAAATTGACTTCAACTGCTTTGGAAAATGTGGAAACCTCGGGGAAATTTAGGGCTGTATTCGGGCTGGGAACCTGTATTCCTTTACCCCTTTTTTTAGACAAATTTCCAGTGAACCAAAAATGCATTGAGTTTGATGGAAGCCTTCGTATTTTCTAATTTAATTTGCAGTCTATGTGCCAAAGATGTTGAAAAAATGATAAAGGAGAAGGATACACAAATCCAGGAATTAATGCAAGAAGGTACGTAAATGTTCGTAATATTATTACTGTATCTTAAATACAGTAATAGAGCCTTTGTTATTATTTGTTCAGCAAAATCGGTCAGCTGCTTGATTGGCACTTTATTTAGCAACTTAATATCAATTAGCTCTCACCCACAAAGATCTCTAGACAGACTGTTTCGCCCTTGTTTGGGCTCGTCAGTAGAGAATACTTTGTGGGTGAGAGCTAATTGATATTAAATGATCAATTGGTAAAAATTGTCCCAGGCCTGGGTGTCAACCATTCAGTAGAATGGAGCCCAAACAAGCAGACGTTTCTGCTCTTTGGCTTGCTGAAACCGTATTCGTTTCGCCATTGTCATTTAGCAACTTCCTAAAGTTGGTAGGTATCGTTAAGACGAAAATTTCGAACCGAGTTAAAAATCTTTGCTTCTATCGTGCTAGCGTACCCAACTATAGCCGGTTCCAGGCACCTCAAGTGCCGCGCTTGTGCAGATTAATGGCCATCTTGATTAGTCAGCATACCCTACCGTTATTGTTTTTCTTCGTCGGCTAGTTTAATCAAAGTTTCCTGAAGTGTTTTTATATGTTTTTTCGTATTTTCACCTCTCGATGTTGACGAAATTTTGATTTTGTGCTTCGTTTTGTGTTGTACCAGACTTTGGATTGTGTTTTTACGGCTTGTAGTGGCTTCGTCCGTGTTCAAACATTCACCATTTTACTTCCATTGTGTTAATTCATTTTTTTTATTTGTGCGTAGAATATTGCTTCGTTTTCGTCAATCTTTGTTGAGTTTAACATAGTGTCACCGTCAGATAGGACTATTAGATGCACTCTCTTCAAACATTGTGAACTCGACATCCATGAACTTTGTTAGTTTGGCCGAACTTGCAGCCAAAATACTATACTTTGTGTAACATGTTTCCTCATTTCGCCAATACATTGGGCTATTACTATGCCTAAACGTGATGTTTTCAGGCTAAGATCGAATAAAGCAGATACAAGCAATATGTGCAAACAAGCAAAACAAGCTTCCGCTATCAACACCCTGTAGTCAATGCTGGGAAAAGAGGGTAAAACCGGCCAAAAAGAACAGTAAGAAAAGTACCACATGTCCAAAATAAGATATCTACCATTTAGAAATCTCATTTCCCATTACCATCCCACTTTCCATTATAAAACATGATATTTCTATCTTGGTGGGTGTAGACTTTGGCCCAAACTATGAATTCTTGTCAACAGAAGAAAGTCAACCAACTCCAAGCCTGGGGAAGACGCCTTTTCTCAAGCCCTCTCCTACTTTCATGTCCATGTCAGTCTACGTCTAAAGAACCGAACATTGAGCCACCGACGACGATTGTTATGATCCTTTTGCTCTTAATGGATCATTCCAATCCCATTCTTGACAAAGTGAACTATAAAATGGACTAACTACAAAGTGCCATGCCGCAGCCTACCTCCGTCGTGCCTCCGCCCATGTGCCTAGACCTGCTGCCCATAGTTAAGAAAATCCTGCTTGTGACTTCCTTTCCCAAGAACACCATGTTTTCTCGCCTTGGAAAAAAGTGTTCTCTGCCGGAAAAAGACTATTTTTTCTCCACTAAGCCTGCCGAGAATGATAAGAGTTTAGTGCCAGCTTTTTCTTCAGACTCTGATTCTCTCTTTTCTTCCGACATGAAGTACAGTAAACGTTGAAAAAAAAGTCAAAAATGAAGAAAAAGAAGCATTCCTCCACACATGCTTCAAAAAAATTTCATCCAAAGTGGATCATCGGTGTACTTCCCTTCACTTGGTCTCTTCGTTATCAGCCGGCCTTCCTTCGCTTAACAAATGCCATTCTCTCAAGCAGGACTCCGCATCAGCGCCAGCTTGAGATGATGCCGCCTTCACTGACTCACAATCCTCTCACCAGTTAATCTAAATTGCGCTCGAGAACCCGTTTGCAGAATTCTCCGAACTGGCTTACAAGTAATCGCAGCTCAAGATCTTTCTCGCACTCCATTTCCTCGTCGATACCTTCGCCGAAGCAGATACCTTTAAATGTGTAGGCCCCTTCGCCTGCAAGGATCCCTTAGTGTGCGATCCCCTTCGCTTTTTTCTTCATTTCCTCACATGAATGACTCGTCTTCGCAGCCCCCGAACCTACGCTGTTCTTCAAGTGAGCCTCCACCATTGGGTTTCTTCCCCATTACGGACGAAGTTTCCCGCCACCTAGAAGCCCTTCACTCACGTTGTTGAGTCATCAACCTTCTCTCACTTCACTGAGTCATCAGCTTTCGTTCCTTCGCTGGTCCAGACCCCTTCATTAGCCTTACGCCGTTTGCCCCGGTCGTATCCTTCGTCCACCAATTGCACCCTTCTCCTGACAGGCTCCCTTTGCAAGCAGTGCCTTTTGGAACAACTAGAGCTAAACTAGCTTCTTCAAAGGAATCAAGATTAGCATCCTAGGATGAAAAAGATAACTTTGCTTTGGATCACGAAAAATCTACCTCCTTTGCCGAACCTGTTGCGAACAAGACTACATTTCTGTTTCTTCGGACACTGTAGATAGGGTCTTCAATTTAAACTGTATCATCGGAGATCATCGAGCCCCTTGTTTTCGACAATGTGCTGACTGTTTTTTTGCCTTCTTCCTCCTGAAGCCTCCACCAACTGTGACAAACAAGACCTGGTGACGGGAGACCTTCCACAATCTGCGCTTCTTATCCGTTCTTTGCTCAGACGGGGTGGTCTTTTATGCGGAAAAGGGGCCCCATTATCTCTAATTGGACCTGTCGGCCCTCCACCTGTCCAGCACAGTTTCCCCCGTCGACGAAGCCAACTTCATTCTGGACTTGGCCCTCCTGGAAATTAGCACCACTTTGAAAGTCCCAAAGCAACTACCCATCATGTATCGTAATTTCCAGACATTGGAGAACGTTCAGCAAACGTGTATCAAAGCAGCTCCCCACGTTAATTTCTTGTACACAGCTACCTCAGCCTGCCTGTAAGCTACCACGAATCCTATTTGTACCCAGCAGGCAGCAATATACAACTATTCATCTATTCTTCGTGAAAAAGGTGTAGAATGTTCAGCTGAAGCCATCCATTGGCAGACTAGAGGAGTGGTCAGCAGCATTCTTCACCTGCATGACGCCGTCAAGCATGCTGTCACCCTTTTGAAAGGAGAAGTGCTCATAATTGCCCCCTCTCTGAGTGTTGAATTTAAGCAAGCCCTTCATCTTAAGTTCAACAACCAAAAAAAAAAAACATGCTGATAACCATTTTACACGCAGTTTTTAACGTTACTGTCTTTGTCGCAGAAAAAACGACAACTGCATTACGCTGCAGAAAACATCACAGAAATTGAATATCATACATGGAATTGAAATATTCATTTTGGAGCAGCATAAAAGTAGAATCTTGTGTAATGCTGGAATAAAAACATCTTTACAGTAAGTTTCTTAAACATGTGCCTTTATTTTTCAGGTGAAAAATTGTCTAAGCAGCACTTACAACAGTCGAACATAATCAAAAAGCTACGTGCTAAAGAGAAAGAACACGAAACCCTCATTAAACAACAAAAGTAAGATAGAAATGACTGTTGTGCAGAGATTGCACAGGAATACAGCCGTGAATGCCGTATTAAAAACAAGTACAATGTTATGTAATTTTCACAGGCAAAAATTGGAAGACTCGAATAAAGAATTGGAACGAGTTCGTAAAGCTCTTACGGCCAAAGAAGATATTGAAAGAAAGCAAATAGGTTTGTTTTGATTATTTTGTTAGCTCAGAATAAAGGGTTCTTCATTTAAAATTTGTCCCTTTAAAACTGTGACATATTATTTCTATTAAGAATCTAAAACTTAATCTCTAGTTTTAAATTTAATAAGCATTTTTTATTAGACCATTTAGTGTTTGGGCCAAGTCAGTTTCAAAAACAGGCAGTTAAGTCTTTTTGTTGTCAAATTGCAAAATACTGTAGTGGTGTAATTTGTGAAAGTATACAATTAGCATGAGGCGAAGATGGCACTGAATTCTTATTTAGTACCATAATTGCAATTGCCTTCATAACAAATATCATGTATTGTTTGTTGAAAACAGTATTAAAAATTAAAAATTTAAACGGCTTGAAGAAAATGCAATCCTTGTGCAAAATTCTCAATTTTCTCCAACAATCCTATTCGTCAAGAAACGAGTGTTCCTGGACAACAGATGATTCCACAATTTCATAGCACAACAAATTTTTAATTTTCGGCAACAATTGCTAGTTTCCTTGGTCACAAACATATGCAAGAAAATCCAGATTAAAAACACAGTAAACATAAAACACGGCTTCATAACATCGCCATCTTGGAATGACGATGGCGATGTTATGAAGCCATGTTTTATGTTTATTGTGTTTACATTCCAAGATGGCGATGTTATGAAGCCGTGTTTTATGTTTACTGTGTTTTTAATC
>JAHWFP010138754.1:61620-93976 GCA_023313725.1 Lithobius niger
TCCCTTTATAGCAAACCAACTTAACAGCGCCAAAAAATGGTTCTTATGCAGTGAGTTCTTAATACAGAAGGTTCCTTACAGCCAACTGCAAGTGAAGTGATTACAAAGTTCCTACAAGTGATTACAAGTGTCCAGGTTGAAGAAAATGTAAGAAAAAGTCCGGAAAATCCTAAAGCCTGAAGAAGACGGCAGTGATTGTCGAAAATTAGCGAGATTAGGTGGTCTCGGCGAAGTGAAAGTGAGCGAACTGAAGTTAAATTCGTTTTTACGTTTTGTTGAATTTGGAGTTTCACAGTATAATGTTCCATAACGACGTTTTTAGTTGTAGTAATGGGGCTATTTCCCTTCCAGCCCTCCCAACCTGTCCCCAGGAAGAAAAAATTGAATTAAAAAGTGGTCCATGAGGCCATTAAAAAAAAATAAAATAGTTTCTTGGGCAAAAACGTACTTAAATATGTTGCATGAAACCAATGCGTATCGTCTAAGGCTCGGCCGATACCAACTTTGGCCGATCCGATGCTACATCACCGATACCAATGCCGATACTTCAATGCATTACTTCCAGTAAAGTTAATGTTTCTTCCATATTTAGAAACAAAATTTTATGAAAAATTCCGAATCTCAAAGCTCTATGAGCAAGCATCTTGCAGTAAAGTGTGTTTTTTGGAACCTGTTTTTGGTTTTTGTTAAATAATTTGAGAACGACTGATGTTATCACTCTGAAATTAGCACCATTGGAAAGCTCTCGAAAAACGGTTAAAATGGTGTATTGGAACATCAAAAACGGACCATTTTTTGGCGAAGATATCGCAAAAACCGATATTTGACCAAAACAGTTAGCCGACCGATCCGACACCGATACCGATGCCAATATCGGTATCGGCCGAGCCTTAGGATCGTCCAATGATGGATGGATTTATCCGAAATCTACTGATGTTCGACTTCGATTCTAACATGGTACATCTCTGTGTGTTTGTGCTATGCAAAGTAGCAATTTAACCTGGGAGCATCCTCAATTTTTTATTTCAATTGTGTTCCTGTTATTTTTTTATGCAGCTCTGCCCAGTTTAACATGAAAAGTAATCCTCAACTTGTTGAAAAGGTTTTGAAAATGTGATAAAACTTATTTTAATCATTCCAGCTCCTAGTAGTATCCACTGTTTGCCATTCGAAAAATTTTGTTCTCGTAAAAAATACGTTATTTCAATGTTCATGTGGCATTTTTCAGGTACTAAGCATAAAAGTGCTAAAAAAAATTTTTTTTCACTAGTGTAATACCGAATTTGGAATTTTTATTTGAACTGAATTTGGATTTTTATCCATCTGTTTACGATTCATGACGTTCACGATTTATTCTGAGTTAAAACTTCATAATAAGGAAAGGGCACTTTGCTGCAGGAAATTCAACAGTTCAAAGCATAAATTCGTATTTCAGATATTTTTTTTACTGTTGGATCACTAAACCGATCTTTAAGGTTAGTGGCCTGAACACTAGTGAATACCCCAAAGACATTTGCCATAATTTAGCACAGTGAACGGTCTTTTAGTGTGAAGAATACAGAACATAAATTACAAATGATTAAAAACAACACTACAGTATTACAGCCGATCACACGTTCTACAACTCGGTTGCATACCATTTATACACCAATTGGCTCCTGTGGTGGCAGACCTATTACGATCTGCTTGTAGAGATCAGTTTTGGATTCGTTTGCAGAGCAATCGGTAGAAATCCTAAACAACGAAGAACACAAGTTATGAAAAAAATATTTAGTGTAACAATGTTTTGTTTAGTGTAGCGTTCTGTGTGCCATAGTACCTGGTGCTTGGTGTAGTCTTAGATAGGGATGCATAATTCCGCTAAATTTTTTTTAACCATATCCGCACCAATATCTGCTCCAAGTCGAACAAAATTCCGGGACATTTTGTATCAATTATTTGTCTTACAGTGTAAGCAAACGGAACAGCTACACTGCACAATAAATAAACTTTGAATTTTAACTTCAAGCTCAAAAAAACTAGTAAACTACTTTTAAAGAACTACTTCATGATAAGTTATGCTGGATTTTATACGCTGTATGTTCATAAACACCAAGCTTACAGCAAACAAAATTCCAATATAATTTTTTCCCACATTTCAAAGTAATTCGTCAGACAGTTTCTTTCATGGTAAAGTATCTTTTTATCCCGTTAAAACCACCTGTGAAATATGACAGAAATTCCCAGTTCCGCAATTTTCCACGAGTAGTCTACGATCTCTACAAAACTTTTTTTAGAACTGCAGATGTCCAGTAACTCACTTCTCTTAGAATATTTTAGTTGCGTCTTTTCTTAAAGCATCTGTGAAATCTACAAAAAACTGCAATCGCGAAAATTGTTTGTAGCCATAGATGCATATTTATAGTAAATAGCATTGCGTATTCCATCAAAAATTTTAGACTTTGAAAAATTATCAGTTAGTGCATTTTGTAATCCTAGTGTAGTTTATTACTAAAGTTAAGGATTGATAGATATTGATATCGGATTACAATCTGCCGTAAAAATACCCCCGATGCCTATTGCCCGTTCTTAAGCGCAACACAGAAAAATTGCTTTTAAAATGCCGATTCTACCAGAGAACTTTTTCTCACAGGAGAATGAAAGTTCTCTGAATAGAATTCAACGACACTGTGTTACTAAGTACAAGAATTTATAGGGTTTGGGAGGAGAATTTGTAACTCTAAAAAAGTCACTATTGAAACACGTTAGACTAATCCCTATTAGTTCAGTCCGAGTTTTCAGAGGGCGCCAAATTTTTGCTCATTTTTCAGCCCAAATCTAAAGTAAATAAATTACAACTAAGCTAGGCTAAATAATAATTAAATATTTTAATTTTAGGCTAAAAACTGAGTAGAAATACCCACATAAAACATGTGGCACCTTCTATAAACTAAGACTGAACTAATATGATTGTATCCAAGACGTTTGAGTATGGGTCTCAGTCACAAAGTCTCCCAAACCCTATAAATTTTTGCTAAGTGGGGTGTCCCTTTTGCAAACGACACCCTTCATCTTACTTACCTGCATAAAATTAACCCTTAATTTATGCAATTTTACGTCACTTCCGGTCGCTTCCCCACTCTGTTCCTCGTGCTCCTGTTCCTCGCACTCCAATCCCACCGACTTTTGAGGCTGCTGGCGTGTCAGAACAACCCCGTGCTAGGGAGGCGGGCGTGTCTGAACGTAACACAGTGTCGTCGGATTCTATTCGGAGAACTTTGATTCTCCTGCGGGAATAAGTTCTTTGGTAGAATCAGCATTTCTCCTTCATATAATCCTTCCTGACTGTGTGACTAAGTGGGAGGATTTTAACACGTGGTTCGGTGCCAGCATCTTACCTTCAATCAAATCCTGCACTGCGCCTGTACGATCTGCAGAATCCGCCCGGCTAGCCCAGGCACCACCTTGTAGTAATGTGGCGTCAACACCGATGGTGTGATCCAGTCGGCAAAAGACGTAACTTGGGAGGGCGACGCACCACATCCTGCAGCGGCTGAAGCCACTACCGACCTCATGGAGCACGCACGGAAGAAGTCCATGTTGATTCCCACCATGCGAAGAACAGAGCACATCTACTTTGCAATCATCTGTGAAGTTACCGGGTGGTGAGGCCGTACATACAAAAACAGTTCACTCGGGCGTGCCTCTGTAGTACGCACATGTCCATCTCGCAGAGGACCCGTGCGGCGAACGTAGGACTCCACACAACGAATTGCATCCAATTCTCTGTCCAGATGCCACAGCAACCTCAGAATTACGAAAGGCATGCCATCTCTGCTGTCGTATGTTCTTGCACCACGAAAACGGCTTTGCCATCGTGAATATCACACCACTCTAGTAGCAATCGGGCTAACTCACTAGGGCTATTACCAGCCAGCCACCGCAGCCAATAACATAACTGTCTTAAATGTTAGGAGCTTCAGACTTTAAACTCTTCAGGGATGCAACGTTCTCAAGTACTGGCCACTGCCATGTCCCACATAACCATACACCAGGGCTTAGGAGGCCTCTTCTGAGAAAGGCCTTTTACAAACCGGCAAACCAACGGCTGCCGCGACAGCAGCGTGTCACCACACTCCTTCATGCTACCGAAATATCGCTCCACATACCCCATAATACTATGGGACAACAGTCTGTCTTAGAAAAGCACCTCCAAAAAATGCAGGCACATCTCAACTGGTGCTGACACAGGGTCCAGGCCCCGAATGCCACACCACTCACTCCATCTCTGCCACTCGAGTTATATATATTGACCGCCATCATAGTCTCTTTTGCTACAGTCAAAACCAAAGATGAAGCACCACTACATTCTTACACAACCGCTGGGTTCTTTATTATTCCGGTACCTGGCTTACGTAGTACCTAAACCATTCACTATCGGCCAGATTCTTTAAATATTCACATCTTCCTTTTTTCAAGTAATATTCTTTTGTTTCTTTGCAGAGCGATTTGGAAGACTCCCAAGAAAAAAATAAGAGCCTAAAAACAACGTTGGACAGTTCATACAAGTATGTCGAGAATACCACTGTGCAATATTAATTTGTCTAGCTGTAGCTGAAAATCTGTTATCTGCTAGACTTTGTTTCCGAAGATGGAGGCCAGTTTAGTCAGCTGATGACTAATAACTAAGGCTGTACCGAACCGAACAAACCGAACCGAACCGAACGTGGCCGAACAGAGGGTGTTCGGTTCGGTGTTCGGTCTTTCAAACGCAAAATACCAAACCGAACATATTTTCACTTCTAACCGACGGATTTTGATGTTTGAATACACCATTTTGAAGGTTTTTTCGCCAGCTTTCTGTTGGTCCAAACCACAAGTTCCTAGCTCTAACGATTCAGACGTTATATGGGAAAATGTAAAAGTAGTGGAAATTGTTTTATGTTTAAACAGAGTTTCAACATCTTTGGACTTACAAGTTTATGTGAAAATACCTACATTTGTTAAGAAACTTGTGCTTTGATGAATCTTTGTGAACTGAGTTCTTTTACATTTTAGTTTAAGATTGGTTTGGTACATTTTTGTTCGGTTCGGATGTGTTCGGTGTTCGGCTTATTTAAGATTGTTCGGTTTGGTTCGGTTCGGCGGAAAAATTCTCATTCGGTACAGCCTTACTAATAACGTTGTGTGAACTCTTTTGGGCCCCATTCAGATCTAATGAGATGATGGCAGAGATTGTCTGATGTAAGTACGTTATTCGTCAGTTGATTTTCTTTTGTCACGTTTTCTCAAACTTTTTGTGGCTTTATTTTAGTGGTATCAAATCATAAGTGAAATTAAATCCAAACTCACCACCGTGAGCAGTGTCCTAACTTTACCATAGTATTAGAGACTTGCTAAGTGCGATTTATTTACACAACATTGAAATAACAATGCAATTAAAGAACATGTGAAAACAGAATTCACGCAGACAGACATAATTAAACAAACCAAGGAAACTAAGATGGAGCCACAGAAAAAAAATCCAACGCTAAAAAAAAACCTGTGGTAAACTACTACCAATGGTGTTAACAATGGAGGCAACATTCCCCTGCTAAACAACAATGCTATTCTGTGAGTAAGAAGGCAGGGGCTCGCTTTTCCCCACTAGCGGAAGCAACCCTGTGGCCTATGGCATGAAGCAAAGAAAGATCGCCGTGACTGATAGTCCAAAGACTTGATGACAATGAAATGATAAAGAAAAGACCCAAAACCCAATGATAATGAAAAACCTACCGGTTGCCCAGGTATGCATATTTTGCCTTTTCCTTGCTTCTGCAGTTGAGCAGCACTCCCAAGTGCTAGCATACTAGTCTTTAAATACGATACTGTATAACCAAGCAATTGCTGCACGTTAAATCTCAATCCATCAGATGTCCACCCTTCCGTGAGATTTTAAGAAATGCCGCCAGGTTGTTTGCCATTCTAGGCGTGTAGCAGGTTCAAGATGAACAGGTATTATGGTTCACGAAGACACAAAAGCACGTTAAATGAGGTCATTAACCGCCAAATGGCGGAACCAGCGGCCAGCTCTTCTCTGCAGCTAAGCCTCGAGTCTCTGAGGAGTCGACCATGCCCCACATGGGGTTTGCATATCACGCAGCCTGGCGCAAGGCTATGGCAATGCAGAAGGCTCAATCATCCAAACTGTGGCGATGGAAGAGTATTAATCCAGAAGCCAGATTCAAAAGCTCTAAAAAAATGTGTTAAAATGGTGTGTGAAATGTTAAATCGGTCTTTTTTTTTTTAATTGTAATAGTAAGCTTCTAATCATTAGTATACTTCTACTAATACGGCTTGAAGTGCGAAGCATTTAAAGATCAAGACTTCAGTGATTCTTATTTTTTCAACAGAGAATTTGCAGAACTTCATAGAGCATTTGCAGCTAAAGACAGCCAAGTTCAGGTAACAATTAATACAAAATTGCGCTATCTGTAAATTTAGTATTAACGCAGCCTACTGGGTATTACTCAAATTTAAATCGGCACTATCACCGATTGAAATGCGAACGAAAATACCGTGGTGCCATCTAGCGGCAACGATATTGTTAACCTTTATTGCTTGCTCCTAGGTGCACGAAGACGAACCAAATGTGCACTCAATCATTAAGGATGTCATGGCTTGTTTGTTTTATTAAAAGAAATGCCGTTATGCACTCCTTCGCTTGGTGCAAGCAAGAGCTAGATGGTACTGCATAGCGCTAGATGATGTCAGATTTCGTCTGCTTTCAATCGGTGATAGTGCCACTTTACACTTTAAGGTACTTGCCGTATACCAGTGATTGTGCTATATACTTTCAATACTTGATTGTGAAATGCCTGTAAGTAAGGCACTGGCTGATTTTGAAGCACAGTAACAAGAAGTAACTCACTTTGCACAAAATTAAAGATTTGGTTTAATTGTTGGGTTGTACTGTAGTACCATATGTTTAGTGCAAGTTCTTTGCAATGTTGTAATGCATTTAACGATTACGCTAACATTACGTCACGTGACCATTTGCCCAAACGTAGCTAAGTTTGGAATGCCTGGTGGAATGAATAAATGTCGTTAAATTCTGATAACAATCACTTCAATATTGACAACAATTTCTGTGCACGTGGAATATCACTGCTCTTGTGCAAGCGATGACGGGTAGCACGGCATGTGACTGGCTAAAGGTTCTGTGCCTATTGATGAGCTAAATGGCAAAATGCCTGTTTCAGTTAAAAGCTTACAGTTTGGAACCAAACACTGATAAGTCTTTGTACTTCTGCTTTCCTCGAAATTGGCAGCCCATAATGATGAAAAGACGACGGCTTATTTATTTCGTAAACTTGGAGAGCCAAGTTGAATTTCCAAAGTGGATGACGACAATTAATTGCTGCAGTGTGCTTGTCAACCGTTTTTGTGGGTAAACCATTGTTACTTCATTAATAGAAAGAAGAATTACTTGATGCAATTTTGATCACTCCATAGCGTGTGCCCGTTTATCCTTAATGGTCAATTGGTCATCGAAGAATTACCATAGGGCATTGTTTTTTACGGGGGAGGGGAGAAAACTTGAATGAAGTTTAATGCTTACATATAATTGATTAATGACCATTAAGTGTTTTGGCATATGTATGCCATCCAAATTAAATTAAATGGCACTGAAAGTGTATGCAGAAAAGACTTGGGGCTAACTTACCCACACTCCCAATGAAGCACAGACACGAAAAACGTCAATATTTTGGCCTTAAATTGTGCAGGTCCTCAAGCAGGCTTTTACCTGGCTGCCTAGATCGTCAAACGCAAGATTGTAGTGGCCAGGAGAAAGCCTGGGTAAGGGCCTGTAAATAAATTTTATAAAGTTTAATGTGCCTAAACCTAACTGTTAGCTATTGATCTTAGGTTGGGATCGTCCAATGTTGATATCGGTATCAGTATTTATCGGAATTTTTACCATATCGGTATCGGACTGCTATAATGCTTCTGATACAAATATTCAGTACTCCATAAAACGAAACAGCTATAAGTAGGAATAAGAATTATCGTGCTCTTGAAGTTGGATTATTAAATTTTTATTTTTTTTTGAAAGTGCATTTCTTTGTTTAAGAATACAGCGCAAGCAAAGAACTTTATCTTTTGACTGTATAAAGTGCATAGTAGAAAAAGGTGTTTGTTAAATTATGTAAATGTTGTAATTTAACATAATTTTTTTTTAACCGAATGGGAATATGGCCATAAGCTTATCAGCAACATTTGTCCTATGTTTCTTTTTTATTTTAGGACAATCTCAGGAGTTGGAACCCACACAAACTACAAAATCTTATGTTGCATTTGTATGGAAATTAAAATTTGTCATATTTTTTATATTGGCTTCACATCGGTTTACCCTTCATTGCTTTCGAATCGGTAAAACCTGTATCGAGCAGTCCCTAAAATGTTAGGAAATATTAAAATTTAAAGGACTTATTTAATACACATTGTGGATGTTACAAAAAAACAGGATTCGAATAAGCCATTGGCTTATAATCGAGTCACTTCAGCAGTCAGAAAAACACATTACTTCATTTAGAACCCCGTGGGCTAACTTGAGGATTTAAGGCATCTTCATTGGGGTTAAAATTGACTAACTTAAAGGTGCTTGCTTCCATTATACTGAGTGTTGGCTTTTCTGTGTGACACAATTTTGTGACATGCACTCAAACACAAAGAGTCCTACCAGCTGCGCAGTTGCAGTTTAATCTACTATGAAACTGCCGCGTGTGTTAATTAATGTTGTAAAATTAGACTGTGGTTGTTAGCTGATGAATGGAAGTTGTATTGGTCACTTTCATAAACTCATCGTACAACTCAGCATTGAAACCCCACTTACTAACTACTTTGATAAGGGGGGGGCTTCAGCACCGAGTTGTTCGATAAGTTGATGAAGCCCCCATTGTAAACTTCTTTATACTTGCGTGGTAATGGTAACTTTTAACACAACATTACTCTTTACAACAATCACTTCAATAAATTGTATTGTCAATCCATAATTTGAAAATTGTAAGTTATTATTTAGTCAGTCAACGTTTTGTATCATGCAAGACAATTATTTCAGCTCTAATTTTTTTTTTGTAATTTCGTTTTAAATCAATTTTAGGAAGCTGCACTAAGCGCAGAGATGGCAGCAAAGGAAGAACTTCGTGCTAACCTTGAAAAGGTAAAGCGAGATGCAATATTAGAGCAAGAGGGTCTGGTAGCACAGATAGAAGACTTGAGGCATACTTTAGCAAGGACTGAGCAGCAGACCGCAAGGAGGGAAGACACATTGCGTCAGGAAATTGCCGATATGCAGCAGGTGTGTAAAGCATTAGGGACGGATTTAGTTTTATAAACCACCATACTGATTGAAAAAAAATTGGATGTGGGGAAGGATTTACTACGTTCCATGGATAAAAGCTAAGTCTTCATCTTACCCTTGCAAGCATGTACGTACCTGTTTTATGAGGGTTTTTTTTTTATTTTAATGTTAGTGTCATTTGCTACTTAAACTGGCGTGGATCTCGTGTCCCCTTTGCCCTTGTTCCATTTTGCTATCCATTAGGTTATGCTTTACGCTACTCCCATTGCTCATTGCTCGCCATTGCCTCGTTTTTTTTCCCCCAAAACACTCAATTTATTCATTGTATTTATACAGTCGACGATGCAGAAGAAAGGGTTGTCTGTTAAAGTGTGACGAGTGATCTAACCAAAAGCAAAATATCAGTTACATAAACAGCTGACAATGCATTGTGACAGCTCTTATGATTGGATTGGGAACCGTGATTGAGAGAGGGAAGAGTGGAAAACTGACATGGAAACCTCATGAAAAACTGACGTAGATGGTGAGAAAAATATAATACAGCTCGGGACACCCAAAGTCCCAACTCCTAGCAGTGATGAAAGACGAAATGATAGGATAAGAAGCAGATGATGAAAGTGAAGGACCGAGAAACCTGATTCAGAAGGCAAAAGAAACATATTTGAAATAGGATACCAGCCCAAGCGACAAATGAAACAATCTAGAAAGCTGATGCATTGAAAGAACCCCTAAAGTTGAAAGATCTAGTAAAGAATGAAACAGACCAACCTATGAGGTCGTGACCTACATGGCAGGTGGGAGTCCACTTCGTATTCCGCAACCTCCAGAATATACACAAGTTGCTCGGCGGGAAGACGCTGAAGAAGATTAACCACAACAGGAGCCAGACTAGCAAGAACATGAAACTCCAAAGAAGGGCAGCATGGAAAAAAAAATGGGACCCATACCCAGGTTGAACACCGCTACCAGACTAGGATGGGGCAAGGTAGCCTAATGGTTAGCACAACCATTTCACGTATGAGAGGTACCTGGTTCGATCTTAGCCTCAGCCACCTGTGGCATTTTCGGGAAGAGAAGAGTCCTGCGATGCCTCGTGCTCAGGTCGATTGTGGCATGTAAAAGATCGTAGATATTTCCGATTGGAATTGCTTAACAAAATTGTTCCTCTCTCCTTCTGGCGCCAAGCTTCGGCTGGGATTGCGGCAAAACTACAGCTACCAGAGTAGGAATGAGGCAAACAAAAGGGAAAGAGAAATAGCCGGTTGGGTGGCGGAGGTAGAAGGAGAAGGCGAAACTGAAGATTAGAAGGAAGATGACCAGAAATTTTACGAAGCAAAACTACTGCACTAACTACATCACGGGCAGTACTGGCGCTTCAGGTTATGTAGGGAAGACGAAACACCGAATTAGCATCAGGGTCAGGGAACACGCAAAAGCCAACTCAAAAAAGAGTCGGAAAAAAAACAGAATAGCAGTCCTATCAGCCTCAAGACAAAACATGAAATCGACTGGGGAAAAACCAAAATCATGCTGAAGTCGAACTCCTTCAGAGAGGCATACCTCTGCGCCTTGGAAGCTATCGTGATACAAGACTGCCAAGACACAGAAATAAAACTGATGAACATCCAAGAACCTGCGTACGGACACATAGCTAAAATCGTAAAGTAGAATAATTTTCTCCCTAAAAAAGTCCTTAATGTTGACTCTAATTACTGTGGAACACTGTATTAAATTTACCTCCAATAGAGTAAAAAATTCGCCATAGTACGCTGACTTCCACACGCAAATAGTTCCTTATCTAGTAAATTTTCGACTGCAGGCTTCTTCAGGCTCTTCAAAGTTAAGTCTTCTGTTTACATTCTTCGTTGTGAACACGATCACCATCCGAGTTCGAAATCACCGCTATGCGTAGCCTCCCGAATTTAGAAGACCCTTCTTCACTGACGAAGTGAGGCTTGGCAGTGATGAAGGAAGGGCCTTCTAAATTCGGCTGCAGTCGAAAATTTGCTAGATAGAAACTATCTGTAGTGTGGAAGCCAGAGTACTATGGAGAATTTTCACTCTGTTAGAGATAAATTTTCTCACTGCAGTATCCACAGAGAATGATGACTTGTCACACAAAGGAAATGAAAGTGAAAGAGACATCCATGAGAGCTGACACAAGGCCTACTGTGGAGCAAGAGGAAGAAAGGGAAATTCAAAAGAGGGAAGATCTTTTGGTTGGAATTTGACGGGTGGTGCCTGTAAATCTCACGGCCTGAGCCTGAAAAAGAAAGCCCATAGTTGCGTTAGAAAATTCTTTGGTTTAAAGAAAATTGAAACTGGAAAACTCTGTAATTAGTATTGCAGTACCAGTATTATCATCACTTTTACTAGTTTCTGGGCCAGAAATCTGTCCCGTTCTCCCCTCCCCCCTTTACATCCTTTGCTTTTTTTAGGTACTTAATATAGTCATGGTGGTAAAATTTTGTTTGACATTGGAAAAAAGTGATTGGTAATATCGAAATTTATCAAAAATATACCCTTTTAAAACTACGCTGCATTAATACCAAGCATCGTTCCCCGCCACATCCCATCCTGACCTTATACCATCAACAAAAACAACAATAGTACCTGGATCGTTCCCTCATTTTTAGTCCCGAAAGAGGTTGGTCCGACATGTCTCATGATAGCGTTTAACGCCCTTAATAAAATTAGTAAGCATTTAGTCTTTACTACTTCTAACATTGATAATATTGTGTAGAGGTGCTTGAAAGGCAAATACAATTACATTTTTGATTGGAAAGAAGCTTATTGACAAATACATGTAATCAAGCCTGTGGGAAGGTCTGTTCGGTCTCTTCCCTTTGGGCTTTACACACCCAGGTGCGTCATATTTGGTGTTCTCATGTGCCTGCGTTCTCCTGTTAAAGCCTCGCCCAAATGCACCTTCCTGATGTTCAGAATTTCTTCGATGACATGTCAATACTGCAAACACTTTTATGACTCACTTGGCTGTTATCGAAGAAAGCTTAATTATCCTGGCAAGAGAAAGCTTTAAGATCAACATTCACAAAACCATTTTTTGTCTTAAAGAAGTGACCTAGATTAAGGTACGTAAGATGTCATCAACTGCTCTAGCACAGATGAGCAAGAACGTGAAAAATAAAACGTTAAGCTTGCAAATATAAATTTAATTACGTTGGCGAAAAATCACCTAAGGTTCAAATACCACAAACAGGTGTAGAGAGTCGAGTTGCCTTTGGTAAGAAGGCTCTTCTCTACACACTCGCAAACAGCTGTTGCTCCGGATAACTCAGTCGGGAAATCCATTTAACTTCAACTTGGGTTTATTCCATTCGGTCTTCACACAATACAAAAGAGCGCACGCCATCGTGCCTCACCGCTACAATGCGTCATACACTGTCACTGCCCTTAACTAGGCAGCTCTGGCGAAAAGAGCTCGGCCGCTTACAACAATAATGAGAGCGTGCATAAGGCCACTTAAAATAGCATCAAGCAACGTTACATACTCCCCCCTTCCAGTGAATTGACCTCCAGGCAATTTACTTTGCGCCGATTACATAAAAATCTCCAACTCGTTGTATTCACCTACGTTACATTGCCTGGACTCACTTACCCAATACATCACTTTACCAAATAGAGCCAGACGCTACATTTCAACTGCTAACATCCCCAAAGCAGAATTTTCTGCCACTGTCTGCGACACCAATTGTCAGGGAAAAATTGTCTGCAGCTAATCTGTTTTTCGTATGGCTACGTGCATATTTATTGGTTTTTACTGAATAATTTTAAGTGCTTTATTCTATTGATCTGGCTCTTCCATCAACGGACAGGTCTCGAGACGATTGAAATGGTGTATTGGAATGTCCAAATCGGTCAAAAATTGGCGAAACGGCAGAAATTTGGTCAAAACGGCACGTTTAATTGTCTGCGACTGCCAGATTATCTGCAACATAGTCGCACGTCGCACCCCTTTCTGCCTTCGGGGCTAACATTATTCCAAGCCTACAGGTTACAAACGCAGAGAAAAAAAAATTTTGATGACTCTTGGTTACAATTCTTAAATCTTTACCCCCAACTTAATTTTGTGTCCAAAACTACCCCTAAATTTTAAGTTTCATCCAATTACCAGCCCCCTGTACAGTAGTTGGCGATTGGCAACCTTTTTTTGCACCACTACACTCAAAATTTCCGATCCATGCACAGTACTTCCCAACACCTGTGGTTTCTACCATTTGCCTTAAATTGTTGTGGACCATAGGCTACACAACATATAAACACAGATTAAACTTTTCTGATTACACAATATCAATTTTAACTACTGTTGACAGTAGTAAAAATTGACAGTGCAATTTCCAGTAATAATGGTGTAGGCTAAAGTAATTCCAAGTTTTTTTTTTAAAGGGCTAAATGAAACCTGCACTTCTTCCTTGTATACAACGTACAACATGCATTGGTTGAGCAAATTCTTTAGCGCTGTTAAACAGGTTTTACTCATTTCTGCTCTACAGTTGAACCCACAATTTTATTTTCGCAACAACCAAACTTTCTTAATAATCACACTCCAAATTTAACCCCTTTCCTAACATTAATGTCCTAAAACTAATGTTTAATGCGATATATAAGAGTACATGGATAACAAATTTTCGTCGTGGCCGGGCACAGAGCCAACTACCACATCTGAAGTAAAAAAATCTATGCATTAGGCTACAACACCGTACGGTGGTTGCACAATCGCAGCGGCGTTGCACAGTACTTCTCACACCAAGCGGATAGTTTACTTAGTCGTTTTGCTGACAACATTCAAGGAATTAGTGACAGAAAGTTTATCACTTGACTTCGACGATCGCTGTAGCCTGGTTGACGAGTCTTGACGAGTTGAACAGTCTTTCGACGCCAAGCACTAACTCCGGCTAAAAGTAGCACACAGTACTGCAATGATGGAGCATTGGTTAACGCTGACTGCAGAATCAGGAATGCAAACAAATCGTCGTGATCCAAAGCTGACGGGGTAGCCTTTTCCAGAATGGACAAACGATCAGTTTGCCGTAGACTGGTGACGAAGCCTACACAGATTTTTTCCTCATACTGATGCTGTTGCGTGTATGCTCTGAACTCCGAAAGCGTCCGAACTTCTTTGCTTTCATCTTCTTCAGATTTATCAAGAGCTCGCCGCAACTCATGTTTCCATTGCATGCCATACACGAGTCTACCAATTTGTTTGAATGCCGCTTCGCACCGTTTCTGAGAATCACCATTTGACACATGATTCATGTTGTCGAGCACATAAGTCAAGAGCTCAGCATACTTTACATCATTGTCCGTTGAATCAACGTCATTTTCCACTCGTTGCTTTTGTGTCGACTTCAGTGAAAACGGTTCAGATACAACGACGTATTCTTACTCGGTCGAGTCAGCACTTAAAGCAGTATGCCTAACTGCTTCATCCGCGACTTCAACATTGCCTTCGTCAACTTCCCACGTCGCTCCACACACTAAAGGTAAAGCCTGCTCAACTAGCATTTGTGAAAGCTTCCACCAGCACCGTTTTAATTTATTGTTGCACCTTCCACGAAATCCTCAAATCCACATCTCGGATTGCTGTAACTCCTCTCGTTGTACACTAACCTCCATGGTTGCTGTCAACTACGCGCGCCGTTATACTACTCTGCTTCGCAAAAGTTCATTCATAAGCGTTTTCGCATCAACTCCCTGACCTGCCTGCAGTCGAACAATTAGCGTCTCTGCTCGCGATCTCCGTGGCTGACGTCATCGCCTGGGGCAACATAACATTCGTCGAATTGTTCAATTGCCACCTGCAAATCACTACACAACAACTGTTGAAGCTCATTGAATAAAGCTCTCCTAACTTTGTTGAAAGCATTCGCAATCGCTAGCCAATGAAATACTGTGTGTCCAAAACCGTTTCTTCAAATTCAAAATTTACGCTGCACTACACTAACTCCACTGGCTAATCTAAACATCTCAGTCCGACAATTTCCAGCCAACTCTAGTTTTATAGTTTTACTCACTGTCCCTGCTTTTCTTATTTCCTGGAGGCAATGATTCAACCGACCGACAAATTTCGTTTAAGTCCAGCTCCAATTCGTAGGCTTCAACAGGCGAGGGTTCACATGCGTTTGAGTCCAAATGTTCGGGCGGCCAATTTGCAGAGAGTCGAGCCGCTTTTGGTAAGAACGCTCGTCTCTACACACTCGCACACAGCTGTTGCTCCGGATAACTCAGTCGGGAAAGCCATTTAACTTCAACTCGGGTATATTCCAGTCGGTCTTCGCACAATACAAAAGAGCGCACGCCATCATGCCTCACCATTACAATGTGTCATACACTGTCACTGTCCTCAACTAGACTGCTCTGGCGGGAAGAGCTCGGCCACTTACAACAATAATGAGAGCGTGCATAAGGCCGCTAAAGATAGCGTCAAGCAACGTTACACAGGAACAGTATCAAAGTACTCATTCGTTCTTCAACGTTAACAAAATTTTGATTTGTGTGTTTGTTCCAGAGACTTCAAGAGGCAGAAGGACGAAACCAGGATTTGGCCCAGAATGTTTCAGCAGGTAGGTAATTGTTCTAATTAGTCCTTGTATGCAAAGGGGGAATTTATTTAATGAAATACAAATTTAGACCGGCCTTTTAATGAACGCACAAACATTGAAAGTATTTTACAAATTGCCAAACCACACTTCTTCCGCAGTATCACCTATAAGAGTGAAAGTTCTCCATCGTTTGCTCACTTCCCACACTAAATATAGTTCCCTATCTCGCAAATTTTTTACTCTTCCGGCTCCTTGTAGGTAATTTTTTTTGTTTTTGATTTACATGCTTCGTTGTTTACATGAACCCAGTCTGGGTTTGAAATCTTCGCTTTTTGTATTTTCACTGCCGTTCGTCACTGCCTAGACTCCTGTTTCCTAGCACCGCAGTATAAATAGAATTACCTCCACTACGTGACTACCTGGAAACTTGTCGAGAAGCGTAGGTATGACTATCTAGAAAAGTGCTTCAACAACCAACTTAATATATTGGCTAAGAATAGCACCATGTT
Organism: Lithobius niger; assembly: GCA_023313725.1. Lineage (NCBI taxonomy): Eukaryota > Metazoa > Arthropoda > Chilopoda > Lithobiomorpha > Lithobiidae > Lithobius > Lithobius niger. Next base: position 78,015 of record JAHWFP010138754.1, read on the forward strand.
TGTTGGTATCAAGTGTTCAATCAAGTCAGTACATATTCACATCACTGCGTGTATACTTTCCACAAAAAGGCTTCAGTTTTTGCTAAGGATAGTTCTCTTGACTTTTCGCTGGAAAAAAATACAAATCTGTAAAGATGTTGTATACAATCGTGTAAGCTAATGTATACCCTCATCAGAAGTTAACAGCCGGTGGAAAAAAAGGAACAAAGACTACATTGTAGGAGCTTGAATTTCGCACAGCACTTGGTACTACCACTGGTCGATAAAGTAAATTTCTGTTCGGTGTGGCGCTGCTTGTTTGTCGGCAAGTTCGGGTTTCTCAAGTTGGAGGATGTGGCCGAATGTAGGATTCGTAATGCTCATGAGGCAGATTTTCTGTTTCTAGAATTAGCTCATTGCTAGAGAATCCAGCCCTCTTGAGATGCGAATCATTAAAAGAGTTCGAACGCAAGAGTACACTGGTTTTATCCCACAAAACCGTGTTTTTTGGATTGCTGATGCATGGCCGCACAGTTTTTTCTGTGTTCCTTCTGAACAGTTCCGTTGTGTTCGTGCAGGCACATTTCAATATGATGACATATTAATGCAGTATACAGTCCCGTGCGAATATAGTTGCGTGCATTAAAACCTCCAACTTCTCAGTACTACTTTACAACTTGGCAGTCATCCTGCTGTGGGACAGCAAAGGCATAACCACTACCTTTGTAGGAGGGAAGATTAGCGGTGGAGAAGGAATAATTCGCGGTCAGCAGTCTGTGGCTTTTCTCGCACAGCATGGTCAAGTTCAACCTGGGATGCCACTAAAACAAACGAACTGAATTGAGCAATGGAAAAAAAGTGAAAATTATCCCTGAAATAGAAGCTGGGAGGATTCTAACTGCTGTTGGAACAATTAAGCGTGCTAGAAACATGTTTATCTGAATAGTTAAATAATAACCCTAGTTCTGTGTAACATAGTGTTAAATTTACCGCGGTTTTAAAGTATTGTATGCTATTGTGCCACATGACCCCTAAAGAATATAACAGTGCTACGTGAATTATTCTCCCCAAGAAGAAAGTTTATGTATCAATTCTTCTTTGTTAGTTTAGTTATGTCTTGCTTTGTGTTTTGTACAGCAACACGTCCCCTGTTGAGACAAATAGAAAACATTCAGTCAACCTTTAGCAGCCAGTCATCATCGTGGGAGAAACTAGAACACAACCTCACTGACCGCCTGAGTAAGTTGTAAATAGTTTACTTTTACTTGTGGCAATTCTTCATATTAGAAACCCTCTACTTAATTGTATACCAGTCGTGAAGTGCTCCATGTGCTGGGGTTTTAACCCCCAAGCCAAAGTTAGTGCCCGAAATTAAACTCATTGAGGGTTAAAGAATGCTATAGCCGGTTTGTGTGCAGTTAGCCCGTTTAACAGAGCAGTTTTAAACCATTTTTTTTTGACAGCAGACCACCAAAACGTTGCAATAAGTCTTAACCCTTTAAGGACGGGTGCGCCCGAATGCGCCCGCTGTATAATCATTGTTTACAGCTCTTCTACAAGTCGTATCGAAAACTTCCAGCCAATTATAGTAAAATTTAAACTGGGACATGAAAGCCAGACCATTAAGGATAAAAATGACGCATGTTTCATTCCCTTACCTCAACTGGGTGAGAAGCTGCGATTTTTTTTCTACAAGTCAGTTATAAGTTCTTAGCGCACACTCAGTCCTTAAAGGGTTAAAGTGTACTTTTACTTTGCCTACAAACGCTCAGAAGGCCAAGATCTTATCCTTTTATGCTTGGAAGGAGAAAGTGCCTGCATTTTTCCATCCGCTGGTGCTAAGACTGACTAGACTTTCAGTAGTGGACTTTACCCAAGAGCGCTCAGAAGCAGATCATGGTTATCCATTTACACTTCGAAGGAGAGATTGACTCTTCCATTTGCTGGTGCTAAGCTAAGGCAGACTAGCCTTTCAGTAGTCAGGTTTTGCACCAGTAGATAGAAAACTGCACTGCATTTCTCCTTCCAAGCGTAAATACACAGCCATGATCTCTGCTGCTGAGCATTCGTGGGCAGAGTTGACTAAGACTTTAGCACAAAGTTTTGCAGGTCTGCTGTTAACAAAATGGTGTTACCAAAAGGATTTTAGACCTGTTGTTTAATAGGAATATGTGAAATATGTCTTTGTCTGCAGTCACATTAAAAAAGCGCTGTTGGCCCAAATAGGATTGAAACCAGCCTAAAATGCATGCACTGTTGACATCAAGTAATTGTACGGGCGTTAGTTCCGCCGCAAAGCTACTTGTCTTACTGCTTGTTTTGTTGGTTGTCAATGTCGTGTACTTTTTTCAGATTTATTCGGCTCAGATTTCGACAGTATTCGGTTAGTCTTTTGTGTGCATCCACCAACTTTACCTTTAAAGTGCCAAAGAATAAAGGCGGTGATGAACTATATACCGTATCTGTCATCCATCGCCGGAGAGGCAGCATTTTCAAAACTGTGACCCCTGCGAAACTTGTCCGTTTACAGTCCTTGAGGTCCCCTACATAAGAGGAATGGACAGGCCCGAACAAAACACAAGATTATCTAGTTACGCAGTGATTTGGTCTCACTTTTGACAGAGAATGGCATGTGTTGGTGGTTGACGTGTACATTTTCAGAATTGGTGCACCTCAAATGTTAAAGGTTTCAATCAGTAGTGTGCGTATTTAAGTTCCTCAAGCCTTGTGAAACATCTCATTTCAGCAATTATAGTGCCTTTGAAACATTTTAAAAATACCGAAGTGCCAATGTACCTCTGAGAGTTCTCAGGAACAGTATTCAAAATTTCCATATTCACATTCACAATCTCAGAAACCAGAAATATATACACAATATTTCAGCCAAATGTTGACAACCCTGAAGGAAATCCGATGTAAACATTTCTTCCTACTGTCTTCATCAGGCTTCATCCGTGTTTATGTCTGTGTTTGAATCACACACGTGAAGATTTAAATAGTAACAAGAGCGTGCGTAATGTAAACACATATACAAACACGTATGTTTAAGTCTGATGAAGATAATTAATAGGAAGAAATCTTGTACATCAGTTTTTCTTCAGAGCTGTCGAAAATTTGATGAAATATAGTGTGTATATTTCTGGTTTCTGAGATTGTGCGTGTGAATATGGAACTCTTGAATAGCCTTTGAAACATTTAAAAACTAGATTTCTAAATTTGTCAGTTGTAATAAAGTCTTACTACGTGTGTCAAATGTTTCGCTTAGGGTCTGAGGTGAGGCACTCCACCCCCCCCCCCTCCTCGGGAGGTGGGGATTGGGGTACACTACTGCATCCAGGAAAACAAAGACAATCTGTTTGTGTGGGCAGTTTTAAAATAAGTCTTGCGGGTCCACCAAAGACTTTTGGATAATTTAGTTGTTTCTTAAAGCAAAAATTAAAATTAAAATCAGTGGAAATGTTTAAAAATATTTCATTTGTGTGCCAAGTTCAAAACACAAACTTGTGTACAAATAGGTGGCTGCTTGAATACTGGCTCTATGCCAAAATAAGTTGCTGGCATACTGTTCGAAACTTGAGTCGGTACACTCCTCAGTTTAAAAGTTAACTTTTTGCTTGGCAATGTGTCGATCTTGTGGATTGTTTCAATGTTTGTTTGGCGTGTTCCTACTATTTGTATATCATTAGTGCAGTGATTTAGGTTTGCTTACTTTACCAGATGAAGCACAGAGTCAACTTTCTTCTGTGACGGAGAGAGAAAGGTCTGCTACAGAACGGTATATGGAACTGAGCTCAAGAGTTTCATCGTTGGAAACACAGAACAACATTCTTAGACAGGAAAAGACACGGCTGCAAGCCCAATTGGAAACTGAGAAATCCAAACTAGAACTTTTGGAGGCGTGGAAAACAAAGTAAGATGTTTATTTGCAAGGCTGTGCCGAACTGAATAGTGTGTGTTAGATTTAATACATTTTTAATTAACAATTTTGATGTTTAGTAGTTAGGGAACTTCTATTCCCTACTTGATTTCTTTATTTTTAACCTTTTGCACGCAACCTGTTCGAAAAGTTGAACTCGCACATTAATGTAAATTGTCGGCAACTCTCGGCTACTACACACCATGGACACATACAATAAGTCACTCTTCCATTCCTCTTAAGAGTCAAATTTGATGATAATCTAATGAGCTGTAAATTCTGAAATTATTAGTCCCGATTTAAATAACAAGGCGTCGTAAACGAGAAATTCTCTGGTTTAATTATGGTGAAAGTAAATTTCTCGCGTCCAACGCACAGTGGTTAAATCGAGTTTCTAAGCACTTGCCCACGTTAACATTTGTGAGCATTTGTTAAAACATTTGTTGAGGCAAGTGAGCATGTTGAAAAATTTATGAATCTTTGTGAACCAATTGTATTTTTTTTATCTTATTGGAAAAGTTGACTGGTTTGGTTTAGTATATTTTTGTTCAGTCCATTGATTTAAGGTTTGTAGCGAGTAATTTGGCCAACCAAATTCAAAATGTGCGTCAGGCTACAAAATGGTAACTAGGTTTTACTGATTTTATTAATCTCTTTTAGAGCATCGGTAGAATCTGAAGCCTTGCAGCAGTCTTTTAACGAGGACATTAAAGCCCTAAAGAGAGAATCGGTAAGTTTCATTTTGTAGGGTTAACTGTATGTTAGCCTTGTTTTGAGCCCAAGTTTGTGAAAAAATGTAAAAAATTTCAAATTAAAAAAGTCACGAAAAACACACAAAAAATCACTACTTCTACATGGAGCTAAATCTTTAAAAAGTCATGTAAAATAAAATTGGGTGCCAAATTCAACATGGTTGAGCTAATTAAAAAGGCAGTTTCCTGCTCTTCAAGCTAATCTCGCTCAAAATGGGGTTTCATAGTGCTGTGGTCTAGTGGCGATGTCAAAGTTACACTACGGTTTTTCCCGGAGCTAAATACTTTGTTTGCATGATGGAGGCAACTTTTTTCCGGAGTTAAACACCATTGGTTAAACCATTGGGTACTTTTATAAACTCATTGAACTACTCAGCGCTGAAGCCATGACTCATCAAAGTAGTTCATACATGTTCTGGGGAGTTTTCCGATACCTCAGCGCAACGTCACCACTGAAGCATCATACACATCTACTGCAGGAACCGGTTTGTCTGCTGAATCCATCGACGAAAGATGCTGGACCTCCAGCAGTCGTTCGCTAGGATTATTTACGTAAATGTAATTAAGAAATAGTGGAGATTATCATCACGCAGCATCTCCACTAAGCTAAGAGGTGACAGGTCACTTGATCATAAGTAATAAACGTTCATATTGGCTAGTATTTAATGTAAACCTCCTTAGCAATATCGATGGCAACGCTAGGGTGATTGGTGAGCAAATCATGGTGAGAAAAATCACTTCTTTCCTGACACTGGCGTCCATTTTACCCGATCATTTCAGCGATTCCGTTTATAAAAGACTTAAGCGTGACATCACCTTTGGTGAAATCGGTTGGTGTTTGTGTCATCGGTGGGTGAATTGTTTGGTGAGTTTATGAAAGTGCCCATTGATTTACATCGGTGAGTTGGAAAGACTACCACCAGCTCACCCCCCCCCCCCTCCAAAAAAGCGATAAAATCGGTGACAAATGTGGACTCGTAACTGGCCATCATAAAATTACTCTAAACAAGCACATGTCAACCAGTACCGTATTGTCTCAATTAAGATTACTTTTTCAAATACCTTCAAAACTACAGCGCCATCCTATTCTCGCTTCCAATTCCATAACTCGTGTCTAATTTTGATATTTCTGTACACCACTTTTACCTTTTTTTTTTTTGGAATTGGTGCTAATTTTCAGTTGGTGCTAATTCCAACCAGCAGCTCAAATAGTTTAATTATTAAAAAAAAAACTGTACTGTATTTTTAAAATATCCTCAATAAGCAGTGACAAAAGATGCTATTAAAAACAATGTCTTTGAATCTGGTATAGGGTGTTATATGTCTAGTACACTAACTGATAAATGTAATAGTGGCCGCTACCAAGGCCTTCTAAAAGTCAGCTGCCTCGTCTTATTATTGCAACCAGTTATTGTAAACTGTAAGCCCAAAAATAGTGTTTGTCTTTATTAGTGTTCTTACATTCTGATTTACACCAGTGACGTAAAATGCTTCATTCTAAAGTTAGCAAGGTGATGACTTAATGTTCATCTGATTACTCACTTTGCATTGTTTGTTGTTAATGCTACAGAATTGTTTTTAGGAGATTCTGTACCATTTGGGATATATTCAGCTGTGTCCTCACTTTTTCTCCACCTTGTATATGTTTCCAACTACATTTCAAAATTGTTTATTTCCCCCATTTTCTCTGGTTATAGAAAGTTCTGGAACATCAATTAGAGATTGAGAAAACGGTTGTTGAGGCTGAGAGGAGGAAAAGTGCCATGTTACAGGATCAACTTAAAGAAAAGGTACCTGTTATTTATTACTGAATTTCATATGTATCTTGACAACCTGTTAGAATTCTTGAAACAATGGGATGTACTGCGTTATTTTCCTGTTATTTTCTTTATTAACCTGTAACTGTCCTGCTAGGTGCCTGCTAGCTTTTATAATTGTTGACTTGTGCCTAGTGTTAGTCATGGCTTCAGAAGGAGAGTGGTCAATTTTACTAGTTAAATCCCGTAGAAAATTCCTAGGTTCTTTTTTGGGATGTGTGATACTCAAAAAATTTGAACCAAGCCTAGTAGGCAACTTGTACTCAAACTCGGCCCGTTGCTCTCGTCCACACTCGAAATTGTCGAATCCAGTGAAAATGCAATAACTTCGCCAATATTTGACCGATTTTGACATTCCAATATACCAAATTCACCATCTCGACAAGAGCTTTCCAGTGGACCAAATTAAAACCCATTAGCTCAAAACGTTTTAAAACTATATCCCTAAAAACTGGAAAATTATTCGTACACATTGACCTGCACAGTCAGTTAAGCAACATCTTATTGTTATTACACTAACAAAATAAATCAAATTAACAAGAAACTTGGAAACAAGCTATATTCACCAAATACTCGAACTCGGCTCGATACTTGACTCTTCTGTTGCATATTCGGCTCGGCTTGATTCAAATTAAATTTTTCTACTCGCACAGCCGTAGTTCTTTTACATTCCACAATCGACATGAACACGAGACATCACAGGGCCCTTCTCTTCCTGAAAATGCTAGGGGTGGCCGAGTCCAGACTCGAACACGGGACCTCTGCAACATTAGACAGTCATGCTAACCATCAGTCCACCTTGCCCCATAGCCGGCATTGATTTGCACCATGTTCATGTTGGAATCAACGAAAGAAAAAGTCCACACTCAAACCGCACACTTTTTAGGGTTCCCTGTACGGTTGTACTTAAGCCTGTGCCGATACCGGGACTGGCTGCCGGTGCCACTGGTATCGGTATTGGACCGGCACCGGGTTAAGAAGTACTGGAAAAAGTACCGGAATTGGCTTGTTTCTTCCAGCATCGGCATTTTTGAACATTAATATTATGACATTTTTTCCCAACGCTAATAAAAATTAAGCAACTTTTTAATAAATAATCTTCTAGGTTTTACTTTGGATTCGCGATCAAAATTAAATTTGCATACTGCAAAAAATGTCTCCCTTAACCATTTTCTCTCTGATAAAATGCAGGCTGCCATTTTCTCAAGGTCAAACCAATACTGCAGGACCGCACTTCCAGCTCTCGCGAAAGTGGCTGGGTAAAATACTTTCATTCTCATTCAATATGTCGGAAGATTGCTTTTATTATTCCATTAATTAAAAAATAATTTTAGTCAAGTTAATGGTTTAATTAAAACGAAAAATTATTAGAATTTCGTATCGAAGTGAAATTCTGCGGACAAAAACCAGAAATGAAATGACGCATCGGCGTTGTGTTAGGCCTTACTTAACATTGTGGCGTCGTGTCTCGCTCTCGGTTTCGCAGTTTCCCGTGATAGTTCAGACTACGGCCATTGTTTAGCTGCAGATTCCTGAATTGTCTTTGAAAAGAAAACGCATAATGCCACCAAAGACGTCAGGCATTTAGGAATATTTTGTGTTGTGCGACGAAAAAACAAAATGCAAACTGCAACTCCGAAGTAGCGCGTGGAGGAAAAGGTTCCCATTCGTACGGAGCAAGCAATTTGTGTAAGTGTCTAAAACAACTGGAGAGATGAAAAAAGGCAAAGTTTATTTTTATGTCTAAAATTAAAACAATTAACTACAGTATGAAAAACGGTTTTTCTCTTTAGGTACATATACCACAAAATGTAAAAATTTTGAAAAAGGAAAAAAAAAGCCTCATCCCTCGTCGATTTTTCAACTTTGTATCCCCGAGAACCCTTTTTTTTTTAACTTTACAATTTTTTGCCTAACGAGCCTATAATATTTCATATCTGTGACTCTGTGTAGCCCACAACCTATTTAGTAAATATACACAGAATGGTTTAAAGCTCCCCAGTAAACTTGCACACAGTATGTAGATTACATTCAGTGTGTTATTAGCCTACAAGATTTTTAGTAACCTAGGTCTACAATATTTTATGTATAGTCTATAAGTATTTAACACAATATTTCAAAACAATATTTAGCCTAAACTAAGTCAGTAAAGTATAGGCCTATTAATTTACAGTTAACACTGAAAAAAATTAAATGATTTCGTTGAGCTTTAAGGTGTTCAGCCAATAATTCCTTTGTAAAAGTGTTAGGTAAGGTTTGTTACACCATTAAATTCTTGATATATTGACTAGTTCTGTATTATCTTTCAATATCTGCATTGGCATCGGGACTGTATCGGCACATGGGGCGAAGGCTAATCGTCTAACTGGAACATCGCATAATTGAAAGAACGTGTACTGTATAACAGTACAGTTAAACCTCGTTATAACAATACCATGTACAACAATAAACCTGTCATAACAAAACTATTTTCAAGGCTCTTCAAGAAGCAATGCATTTAAAAGTGATTGGTTATGACAATACACCTGATATAACAGTCTATTTCCAAAGACCCTTGCATATCGTTATAAAGAGGTTTCACTGAATAACGGAAAGCTGTCTAGCACGAAATTCGTATAATGGAAAATCGTCTAATGTTCCTGCCTCGCTTGCTGCGACTATACATATAACATCAGAAACCGCAGGTATATTATTGTCCAGTTAGACATTTATCTATTATACGATATTCCGTTTAGGTGGTTTTCCATTATACGATATTTCGTTTTAGATGGTTTTCCGTTATTCCGTTTAGGTGATTTTCCAGATTTTTTATTTCGGCAGATATTAGACAATTATCCCATTAGACGATTTTCCAGTTAGATGTTTGTCCGATGCCCCTCGGCACATGACCAAAAGTATTGGCACCGGAATCGAAATCGAGTAAATGAGCACCAGTATCGAACCGGTATCAGGAAAAATGGGACTGGCACAGCTTTAGTTATACCATTTAAATATTTTATTAAATGTGTAACTGATGTTTTAGTGTCAGGTTTTGTCTTTTTTTTTTAGATAAGTATCTTTAAGCTGGGTGTGCTTAACTAATTTCACTTTATTTTATATACAAGGTAGGTGCGCGACGCTCATGCACTGCCTCCGTCATTTTGAAGGCCGTTATTCCACTTTTTTCTTAGACGGTCTCTGAAACCAACATCCAAAAGCAATTGGATTGAATGGTTAGACGGTCCCGGGATATTCATCAACACGGCCTTCTCTCGGACGTGGTGTTGAATAGCCAGGTATTCGAGGCCTCTCAGGTGTGAGTCTCTGATCGAGTTTGAAATGAGCAACGTTTCAGTTCCTTCCTAATGGATGCAGTGTGAGGTGTCCATCTGGTGTACTGCGATGCCGTTTGTATCTTTCTGGTTCCTGGTATCACTCGTATGTTGTTTTACTCGTGCCCTTATGCCCTTACGTGTCTCACCAATATAGACGGCATCACAGTTAGCATACAGTACACTCCTTCTCTCGTGTTCATCACTATTTTAAAGGACTATTTTATTTTTTGAAATTGTGAACACGAGAGAAGGAGTGTATCGTGTACCGTGTGCTGACTGCAACGATCGCGAAACACGAAAATCATTGCAATAACACTATCGCGTGTGTTGTCTATCGCGATAATATCGAAATATAGCAATATCGCCCATCCCTAAGTTATTCCCTTTGTTGTAGTTAAACAAATATAGTTATATTATTACTTTATTTTTGGCAACTAAAAATTACGATCAGGAGCAACATGGTGCCACAATTTTAAACAATTTATTGAGCCATGCTGAGTACTTGTGAAAATGCTAAATCTTAACAGATTTATTGTTTTTTCATAGGTAATGACCTGAGCCAATTTTTTTTCTTGTTTGCAGGAAAGAAAGATTTCACAAACATCTGCGACAGAAAACAGTAACCGCACCACGCCTAGTCCCACGCCTAGTTTGTCAAGGTTCAGCTCTGTGAGTGAAACATACAACCCCTGGTTGCAGGTTAGTTGAGGACTAAGGTGATGTTTATAACAAACTCTGCTAAGCTGTTTGTCGGCAAAGTGGTGATTATGTACCAGAACTAAGTTAAGTAAGCCTTTGCTTACAGTGTGTTATTTCCAGTACTTATGTTCACTATAAATTTCACCTTTTTGTATGAAATATGGATTGTAGTATTTTCAGTTAAAATTGTTAAAGCCTTTCATATCTTTTGTGAATGCACATTTTAACCGTAACATATGATTTCATGAACTGTTTTAGGACGATATATTGGACCAAAGCTTGATTATGTCATCATCCAATGGCCATCGAACTAATTTGTATGACAGTGTTCGTCATAACAACCCTGGCTTACTAATTGAAGGCCTCCAGTCACAGCTGAAAATGAGAGAAGGGGAAATCATTCAATTGCAGGTTAGTTCATTTTTTTTTTTTTTATATATATCAGTGCTAGTGCTACCTAAGATGTAAATCACTTTAGTGCTTTGTTCCCATGTAACATTCTTATGTCTAAACCACTTTTAGTAAAAGCAGTGTAAAGTTAAAAAAAAAATGTTTCTTGGTTCACCTAAGATGTGCACCTTATTTTCGGTTTTCTTTTATCACCTTCACCATTTCCTCGTTCTTGTTGCCCCATCGTCGTGGTCCAGTCGATGAAGGGACATGGCCAACGGACATGGCGTGGAGGCAAAGACGGGCTATTTCAGTATGCTGTAAAGGCGTGTAGGGAGGGCACCTTCCTACCCTCTATGCCGACAATAGACTTTAATGATGAACCAAGTAATCAGTTTCGTGAGAAGGCATGGGAATTCCACCGAGACTATCATTTGATGGAGGCCGTCTACCCCCCCCCACCCCCAACAATCCCCCCCCCCCCCATCCCTTTCTCCCAGGTGGGGAGGCGTGTTAGGTCGACATTTCAGATGCCAAGTGTGACAAGGACGACCATTTTTCAGTGATATTGGGGAATTTCTGTGGCAAACGATGTTTGTTTTCTTCCTACACAGGATTTCCTCAGGTGATCAAACATTATGGGCCATATAGTTTCTGCAATGAAACGCAGCAGCACCGTTAGCAATGAAATGGAACGGTATATAATGCTTGTTGCCTAGCAGTGCTGTGTTGCGACCGGGAAGTCTTTGGCTGTCACGTCACGTTGATGAGTCCACGAGCCGCCAATATTGCTAACACTTCCATTCGTCGTGCACGAACAACATCTACAGTTACGTCTCGAGGGTCACGTCTCTAGGTTCATGTCTCTTGGGTCATGTCTCTCAGAGAAAGTAACTGTGAACCTGAAGGTTTGTAGCTGTTCTGGGTGATGAGATCGGAACCACCTCCTTTTCGGTTTCTCCCGCGAAACTGGCAATGTGAATTTGTGAAGTGATCAGGAGAACCTAGGGTATATCCGAGTACTTATGGACTTCTGCCCTCGATGCGTGCGCTCCAACTTTGGCTTCATCCTGGGCTTAGCGTCTATTGCCCGAGCATCTATTATCCGTAACTCTCAATCAACCTTACTCCTTTCGTGTGTTTTTGGTTTTATCTTGTCAATAAAAAAAAAAAAAATGGGGAGGTCATTAACATGACTCCGCGAAAAAAAATTGCGGCCAAAAAATGGGATGATATAACGAGGAAACTAAAGGTTTTAAGAGAGCTTAACTGGTTTATCTGCAAAACTAGAAATAGTAAGCACTAAAACAAATTGTTATTGCTAGCATGACTCAAATCCAACAGCAATTTTGTATTTGTGGATTGTATTTTCTAATTTTGGCAGATTAAATGTAGACATAAGCATTAAGCGTTTACAATAACACGGATGTTAAACTGGGTTATTTTGGTGCATGTCGTTTTTTAATAGAAATTTGGTTATCCAAAATTTTCAATTTTCCAAACCCCCACCAGTCTCAAACTCTCGACTGGTCGAGGTTCTACTGTATGGTGTTTTATCAAAACTCTGTGATAGCCATTTTACTCTTCTGGAGTACTTCTGTTTAAGCTCGCTGCCAGTCTTAGTTGGCTGGTATGTTGAATCTGGGAGCTGCGGCGTTTCATATCGGGACCATATCAGACTTAAGATTCAGGAATTATTAGCTGTCCATTTGGTTATTTTTTAGAACTTTTACCTTAAATGTTGATCAAATTCTTGCAACCATGTTTAAATATGTAGGTGTTTTCTCTAAGACTCGGCCGAAACCGATATTGGCATCGGTATTGGCACCGATACTAGCGGTGTTGGTTTGGATCAGTATCAGCTAACTGTGTTGGTCAAATGTTGGTTTTTGCGATATCTTCACCAAAAATTGTCCATTTTTTATGTTCCAATACACCATTTTAACCGTTTTTTCGAGAGCTTTCCAGTGGTGCTAATTCAGAGCGATAGCTTCAGACGTTCTCAAATTATTTAACAAAAACCAAAAACAGATTCCAAAAAACGCACTTTACTGCAAGATGCTTGCTCATAGAGCTTTGAGATTCAGAATTTTGTATCAACTTTTGTTTCTTAATATGGAAGAAACATTAACTTTACTGGAAGTAATGCACTGAAGTATCGGCGTCGGTATCGGTGATGTAGCATCGGACCGTATCGATATCGGATCGGATCGGTCAAAGTTGGTATCGGCCGAGCTTTAGTTTTTTCTTAATGTTTGAAGAATGTAAACACTAAAAGGGTGAAACACTATTTTAAATAAAAATATATCACTGGATGTTGCAGCTCATGTTCAGGTAAGCTTACAAAGTATATTCTTTCCCTACAGAATGAAATTAGTCAATTGGAAAGAGTTCGCGAATCCATGGCTCAAGAAATGGTTCGACTATCGACACATAACGAAGACATTGATGAACAACTCAAAGATCTTCAAGAAGAGAAAAATAATTTTCAGGTGTGTTCATTAGTATATCAGAAAGTGATGGTTATGTGGTTACGGAGCATTTTTTAGTTTTGTGGTTAGACTTGGCAAGGCTATCCCGAAGCCTGTATATAAATACAGTTGAGCCGAGCCAAAGACCTGATTTGTCCTTAAAATCTTTACCTTCCTTATTTCATTATTAGTTTCTCCCCAGCAGTTAACCTGTAGTTGTTGACACAAATAGCAAGACTTATGTTGGTACATATTTGTTAATTGTAGGAGTTTAAAAATGAATGGTTGAATACAATTGAAGTATTTCAGGAAGTTGTTACGCGCAATGTATGTGCCGGAGTTCTTTGCTAATCATGTAACGTTAAGAATTCCGTTAGGAAAGAGCAGCAGGGATGGCACTTTTCCACAATCCCATGATTCGTGGCGAAATTTCACGGTCTTAAAAAAGTTCAGTTTTTTTTTTTTTCGGTTGGGTCGTTAGCAACGGCTTATGGAAAATCGTGGAATTGTGTGTTTACCGCCTACTTTTAAATATGATAGAAATTTCGATCCATAAGATCGATTTCAGAACACATTTTGGTTCTCACTTGCTCAGCCGTCATCTTGATGGGTGGAAGGAAACAAAAAGTCTACTTTAAAAGTCTTCAGCCTTTGGTTGGCTTGTTTCAATACATGTTACGGACGTAATAGTTTATGCTGCATTTGGGGACGCACTGCAGGCTAGCACATTGGAAAAAAAATTAATTAAATTCGATGGAAGGTGTAAACCTCATTTTGTTGTTGGTTAGGTTGGGGGAAGGGGTGTAATTAAGGCAAAGAAAAAAATCAAATGTTTTTAACGTAAAATTATCCCAAATCATTGTTATCGTATGTTAGCATTGAAGGATTTTTTTGTTTTCAACCACAGCAAATTGATGCAAGAATGGCAACAAAATCAACACTTATCCCCCATCCCCAGTTTCTCTTCACATTAATTACAAAAATGCAAAAGTTTGTAAACCCCCCAAAAAATTAAAAATGGTTTGGATGTATGAGTGTGATAATATGCAAATCATTAATTATAATTCTTGATAATTGTTGTAGGATATGGAGCAGAAATACAATGCCTTGCTTCAGATGTATGGCGAAAAAGTAGAAGAAGCTGATGAGCTACGCTTAGACTTGGTTGACATTAAGGAGATGTACAAGGTCCAGGTAGGTGATAAAATCAGTGTAATCAGTAGTTATTGCAAAAACTGTCAATTCGACCATTTTACTTTGGTTATCAACTTGCAGTACTTACCGACAAAATACGCAAACCAGTATAGTTTGCTAAGCTTAAATTGGTCTATTTTGGTTTGCGTATTTTCCGGTAAGTACTGTAATACATTGAAAATTCCGTAACGGCTTCTACTCTGAAAGGTCGTCATTCTTGATAATTCGATTGTTGAAAACAGATTGTTACGCACATTTTCAGAATTAAATACTGTGCCAGGATTCTTGCAAATTTTCATCAGGCCTAACCTACACAAATCAAACTTTTGTCAACTACATCGCCACCGTAGAAATCGGCGTTTAAAATCTGTGCTCGTGCATTGCGTGGCCTCCTATCTGTCACGCCATGCACGAGCGCAGATTTCGAATGCTGATTTCCTCGGTGGTGATGTAGTTGGCAATAGTTTCAGTTGTGTAGGTTAGGCCTGATGAAGACGGACGTCGTCGGTCTGTTGAAAATTTGCAAGAATACTGGTACAGTATTTGATTCAGAAAATGTGCGTAACAATCTGTTTTCAACAATCGAATTATCAAGTACTGTAATGAGTAGTAATGTCATGAGGACGTGGGTTTTTATATCGATAAATGTTCTCAACCCCGAGTTACATTCGAAAGCTAAAAAAAATGCTGAGCACATGCACAAGATGTTTTTATTAACTTCGGAATGTAACCAGGGGTTTAGAACATTTATTGGTACTTAACTTAACACTGGATTGGCATTTGAAACGAGAATGTACCGATTCCTAATTAGTTTTGCTTCCCCAACAATCCGTCACTCACTTGCTGAAAGTTGGCCAACTCACAGTGAGAGCTGATGATTGTTGTTGGATGTATATTTGTACCAGTCATGGCTTGCCAACTAAACAAATTCCTTTTTTTATTTTGAATGAAAATATTGTTTCTTAGATTTAAAATAGAATATGATTCGTAACATTACTAAGTTTTAGGATAATTATTATTAATTTATTTTCAACTATTTACATTTAAGTACCGCTTTTAAAATTTTGCATACTGCAGTTGTTTCAACCGCCACGCTTCAAATATTAGCAGTGATTAGGTGTAACGCCGTTGAGAGGAAAACTGATGCTGGCTGATTTTTCTCTCAACATGGTACCCAAAGATATAATGGTACGATTTTCGGTGATTTACTGTTGAATATTGTTAGTTTCATTAAGAAGTGGGGGTCACAGCAAATTGAAAAACCAGTTTAACTAGCTGTTGTGCTGTAAATTTTCAACGAATACACTGCAGCTGTTGCTTGGGGTGCCAACACTATATATCACTATAAAGAGTAAAGAATCACCGAAGACACGCAATGATACAAACGTCACATTGGAGCAGTAGATTGAAGCATGGCGGTTGTTGGGGGG